>JAEIIG010014162.1:0-19197 GCA_018904695.1 Drosophila parvula
ACAGTATGTTTAGTGATATTAATAAAGAATTATTGGGAATTATTAAGAGAATATTTTTTATAGTTTTGTTATGGAAAAGATTAAACCTTTGCAAAAAAGAAGTTCAAGTTGGCTGCTCACGAAAATAAACAAATTTAACCTCAAAAACTACTCCTAGTTATAGAATCGATAACAAATCCTATTCCATATTCCATCTATTAAAGGTGATAATATTGTCCCAAGTCTTTGATAAGATACACCACATTTTCAGCCACAAATACTTGATAAAGTACTTAATTAGACACAGAATTCTGATAGATTTTGTCAGTTGCAGACCCTCTACTGTAGCCGTAGGCCTATGTGCATATGATATGATATGGGATATGCCACGGATTGCACTGCCCACATTCCAATCAAGCTGTTGTTTGGTTGCTGCTGCCGCAGATCGGATATCACGGTCACTCACACTCACTTCTCACTAGAGGCTGACTTTTTGCAGAACACACACTGATCACGGATCACTGCGATCACTGCAATCACTGCGATCACACTGCGATTATATTGGATCACGAATATATATATCGGTGTTCTGTTACAATTCGGTTACGGTTGCGCTTGCGGGTCGGGAAAATACGATACGAAAACGATACGATCCTACTCCGACAGCGCGATACTAAAGACTAAAGCGCGATCTTCGGAAATCTTGAAAAAACCAGGTATGACAGCCGCCGCGCGCACACGCACGCACACTCTAGCAAAGTTGCGTCGGCCAGTTGGAACACACGGACACGGACACTGGACGGGTGCGAGCGGGATGGAGAGCGAGCTCTCATATCAGTTCAAAATGGTTGGAATCTCTTTCTGTCGCAATATTCTGACATGCCAGGGGGGGTAGGGGGTAGGCAGCAGCAGCAGCAGCAGAAGCAGAATTAAAAAATAGCTGTGCAAAAGATCGAAAAGGAAGGAGCAACAGCCAACGGTCGCAGCGCCAATCGAACCGCCGGAAGTGCGCACTTATCGCTACCGATTGTCGCCCTGGCTGCTGGCTGCTAGCTGCTGGCTCTTGCCAACTGCAATTTCCCACAGTGCACCGCCAGAGCTTTTTGTGGAGCTCTTGCAAGACATTTAATTATGGTTTTTCCTATTCATTTTCCTTTTTCTGCTTCGTTTCTGCTGCTACTGCTGCTGCCGCTGATAAAGGCCTTCCAGCGCTCGGCTTCGAACATCCAACTTGGAACATCGAACATCGAACCTCGTCCAAAGGAAGCCTTTCCAACAAACAAGACAAGACACCACCACCGGCCGCTCTGGCCCGTTAGAGCAAGCGAGAGCACCATATACAAATCACGTACGCACACACACGATCGTATAACACACAGAGGCCAGCCAGATCCGGCGTATAACACTTTTCCAATGCAGGCCACATTGCTATTGCTTTCAATAGAACCGAACAGCAGCAACAACGACGCCGATTCGTATTGGCTGCAACCACTAATACTCATTGCTCACTCACACCAGCAATTGGCAGACCAATTGCAGCGCTGTTAGACAAAAGCAACAAGCTTGCGAGCGGTAATCACGGGGTGCGGGGAGGGGAGGGCAGGGAGCAAGGCAACAACAACAACAACAACAACAACAGCAGCAGCGAGCGGGTTAATTGATGTAGCGCACAGGATGCGCCGCTGATTGCGGTTGTCCACCGTACACAGTGTCCACTCTACCAGGCCGCTGCTGATAATTGTGAATGGAAATGGAATGGGAATGGGAATGGGAATGGGAATATCAGGCTAGTTTGGAAGCTGTGCAAATGGGAAGGGGATCGCATGGGAAGCTGGAAGATGCGAATTGCAAATGCAAGTTACACTGGGGGAAATAGGATGCGAATACTGATAATGATTGCGTTTGCGATATTTTTCTTAGAAACTATGAAAATAATGATATCTTCTTGAAGGAAGAAATTAACTCAAAATCAGAAATATAAACAAAAATTAAGTTGAGTTAAAATCCATTCTAAATAGAGAAATAAATAAAAGAAAATCTTCATAGAAACAGTAATTTAAATAGTATTTCTCATGAAAATGTCCGTTTTCCATACTAAATTGACATTATTTCAAGATGAAAATAATGTTTTCTAAGATAAAACAGAAAACTCATATGAACTAAATCTGAAACTTCAATTATTTGAATTATTTATATGATATTTTGGAATATTATTTACTTAAATATTTATCCCTTCCAAAATTGTTCTCTCTGTATAGATATTTGCCTGTAAATTTATATTTTTTTTTGTTGCGTGCGTGTCCATTAATTTGTCCCTAAGAGAGCTTCCAGCTGAGAGCACTCAACCTTTGGCGAAAACTCCCTTCGTGCTTACAGATTATTCTCGACGTACCTTTTGCGTTATGACCGAGCCCGGTCCGTTGGCCGCCGCTGCACCGGCAATGTTGCCATTCTTGGGATCCTTGCGCAAGTCCTCGGGCTCTCGCTTGATGCTAATTAGCTGCTGCTGTTGCTGCTGCTGCTGCTGAACTGCACTGGAAACAATTGAGCCCGCGCTGCCAACGCCAGCGGCACTGACAATGTCGCCGGGATGTTGTTGCTGCTGGTGTTGCTGTTGTTGCTGTTGCTGCTGTTGTTGTTGCTGCTGCTGCTGTTGCTGTTGCTGATGATGCGAGATCGTCGTGGTGGAGACCACGCCGGTGGTGCTGACCGTCGCCGAGGACGAGGGATGCGAGCCAAGGAGAAAGCCCTGGATCTCGTTCTGCGATAATCCAGAGACATCGATGGGCGTGGTCTGGCCATTGAGCTTGCCGCTGAAATTAAATAAAATTAAATCAAATTATAGCATAGATTAGCATGATATATCAGATATAACCATGGAAATATATAACAATCTTCAAGCTTAAATAGCGACGTTTTCCACAAGGGAAACATATTTCCAAAGGAAGCTCTCTTGTGTTTTTAATAATCAAAAAGTAAAAGATTTAAATGAGTTAATAATGAGATTTAAATGCGATTTAAATAACTTACATTTACTTAATGTAAATACAACAAAGTAACCTACGGAAAAACTCTAATTTCCACTAATAAAACCCAATTGAAACTCCCCCACAATCACGCTGCTAAGCACAACTCCATTAGCGCGCTTATCAATCAAGCCGGCGATCAGCCATCACCTGGGCAATCAAGCAATCAAGCTGCAACTGCGACGGCGAGGCAAGGCTAATTTCATTCACCGGAGCTGTGGGAGGCGGGAGAACCAGGGAGAGAACGGGTAACACACCGGAGACACCTGTGCGCTGCTCACGAAAACCTGGATGACCGCCCAAATGGGAGCAGAAACCAGCCACTATAAACCAGAATCCAGCCTGCAGTCAGCAGCAAGTGCCAGCAGAAAAAAAAACACAACAAAAAAACAGAAAAAACCAGACACAAGACAACAACAACGACTTTTGGCCAGCTTCCAGTCCAGTCGAGTTGGCAACAAATACGAGTAAAAATAAACAACAGAAAAAAGCAAAACAAAAATAATCTAGAGGAGAGACTCAGAATTAGCGGCATCCCCGAGAGTTTGCCCCTTCGATATGGCTTATCGCCCCATCGATGTGCCGACAACTCTAGGAAAGAGTCATAAATTAGCCTGCGATGATGCCTGTCTTCCACTCGGTGATAATCGAAAATGGATAACTTTTTCGATTTTTCCAACGGTGGGAGGTGGGGAAGTTGAACAGGAGGCAACAGGAGACCCGCCACCAAGGTCATCGTCACAAGCGAACGAAGGAAGGAAGGACAACACGGAGTTGTCCTGGCAGCTGGAAAACCGGATCCGATTGTGAATTTATTTCCACCAAGTCTTCAGACACACAATTAAAGCTCTTTGAGGGAAACCCCGCCCTTTGACCAAAAAAAAGGCCAACCAACATTTTGGGTAAATTGTGCAAAATAAGGGAATATCTTTTTGAAAAGAAATCATATTCATGAAGAAATTCATAATGGTGAAAAGTTGAGTGTTATTTAGGGTTTCCTTATACGCAAAAATCTATGAATATTACTTATTAAATCCCTAGTTTATATTAAACCATTTAATTAATTAGATTTATAACTAGAATAAATATATTGGTTGGTATTTTTGTATCTACAGATAAAGGGCTTAGAATTGATCTGATTTGCAGTGCCTTTTTGCCTATGCAAATCTGGGTTCTGGTTCTGGGACTGGTTCTTTGTTGATTGATTATTCTGCTTTGTTTTGATTATATCATTCTTGACTCCTGATCTTCCATTAATTATGCCATTTATTCTGATTGATTTGTGTTTTAAAGAAGCTATCATACTTAAAGGGTTTCTATAGGAATTCTTTTAAGAGTTTCTTCTAAATGGTTAGAAGCTATTTTAAGAATGTATTTTCTCCTAGAATTCTTTACAAAAATTACCTATTTTTTTTAATTTAAACTTTGATATTGATTCGAAATTCTAACCTTTATCATCTTAAGCAATTAAATCCTCTAAAATCCTCTTTAATACCCATTCTTCACCTCCATATCTTCAGTAACACAACTCTAAGAATCCATCAGATATCAGCCAATTTTCAGCAAGTTCTTGGGCAATTTGTCTTCATTTGTTTGTAGATATTGATTGCATATATGCAAAAATTCCAAGAGTTTCGTAAAATTGCGCCACACCTTTTGGACCCACATAGATATAGAAAAGCTGCAAATATAAGTACATAGGTGTGTATGTGTGAGCGCGCAGTGTCCGCTGTCAGTTCTTCCGTTAGCAGCTGTTGCAAGCGATTTCGGCGCTGTCTACTTATTTCCATTCGGTTCTTTTTCTCTCTTTTCAGTTACGGTTCGTTTTGGGCTTTATTTATACCCTTACAGGAGGTGTTTACATTTTCTTTTAAATATTTGTACAATAAATATGGATTATTAACAAAACTCTGATAATTTATATTCGCAGTGTGACCAGACTGTATTTAAATATATGACCTATATTAAGCATGATAAATACTGCGATGTCCACACTGTTCCTCTTCCTAAGTTTTACAAACAAGGGTATAAGGACTTCGGCTTCCTTTCTTGCTTAGTATTCTCTTTTTTTTTGGCATTGCTCAAGTTGACAATGTTGGTCGTGGAGATTGCGATTGCGATCGCTTGCCCCATTTTGTGGCACTTGTCTCCCTCGTGCCCGATGTCCCGGTTTCACCCGAAGTTGTTTTCTGGCTTCTCTCTGTTCGCTGTTCTCCACACAACAAACACACATGAATAAAAAGACAAAAAAAAAAAAACGGACATCGACATGGGTACGAAAAAAATGTTTTTGTTTTTATGTTCTGCAGAACATTTTCGCTATTAAAAATGACACTCGGATTCGGACTCGGAGACGTTATAACATTTTTTCGTAATGCGATATATGTGGCCGTTTACTCCGCTTTTAGGGTCAGGTCGTGTAAATCACGTAGCGGATATGGGGAAGGCGAGAATGAGCAGCACACATTTATTAGATGCCCAAGTGCTGTCCATAAGTATCTCTCTTTCGGCCCGGCTTTTAATTGTGTTTCTAAGCCAAGTGCCGAGACGCGCGACCTTTTCCAGGCCCCCGAACTACGGTTACGGTTCGGTTTCATCACGGCTCCATAAAAACAAAAAACCGAAAGAGCAGACAGAGTGTTCCGTGTGGGTTTCATAACCCCAGAGATTAAACCCCCTCCCATCAGAGCGCAAGTCCGGGCCACGTTTTTCGCGGATTTCCACGAAGCGCTACAACAGCGTTTTCTAGATCCCCAAAAAATTCGGAAGAAAATGAAAATGTTTTCAAGTTTACGAGGAGTTATGAAATATTTTGCGAGGCATTTAAATTAGAATTTAAGTAATGTAACTCAACGTAACTGCGGGTTAAATGTTATTAGAAATGTAACTCATAGATGTTAACCTTCAGTTAAATCTTAGTTGGAAAATAAATCCTAAAAGAATTTCCAAAATACGTTTTTTAATTCTTGTCATTTCTTATATTAATGAAGCGGAATTTATGATAACATAAAGATAAGTCCCTTTTTAATATTTAAGGGTTCTGCTTTTACAAAAGGAGTTAACTAACTTCAGGTTATCCTTTAAGATATTAACTTGATAAAGTAAAAGCCTAAGGTTCCTCTTGTAATAGTTTGTCGGTAATGTTAACGTTTAACGAGAGGATAAATCCCTTAGATTTTAATTTAAGTAACTTTTTAGGATTCTTCTTCTCTCAGTTTTTGTCATTATTCCTTACGAATCCTCTTGTACTCCTTGTCGCAGCTGGAGACTTACCTCCAGGCTATGTCACCTGTTGAAGATTCATGGCTATCCTTCTCCTCATCGTTACGATAATAGCTATATATGGGATAGGCACTATTCTCCGAAGGATTAGAGTGCTGTGGAGGCAGTTGCTCCTGCTGCTCGCCCAACTGGATCTCAGCGGCAACGGCCTGCATCAAGCCAGCGGCGGTCAGAGGGACATGTTGATGCTGCTGGTGATGGTGATGATGATGCTGCTGCTGCTCCTGCTGCTGATGATGATCCTGATGGATCAAACCCAAGCCCTGCTCCTTCACCGGGTCACTGGCATGGTAGTAGTGATGATGGAGGAGCTCTTGTTCCTCCTGGTGATGGCTATCACTCTGTGGATCCAAGCTGAAGCCTCGCCTGTGATTTGGAGGGGATTTTTGAGCTCGGTTTTATTTTTCGAAATTCAAGCTGGGCGTGGCAAAGAGACAGTCGCAGACAACGCCCATGTGCGTGCATTCGGTTTTTGGAGTTTTTGGAGTTTTTTGGCAATCCATCGGATACATCGCCAGCATCATTAGCATTTTCATTTCTATTTATTTTATATTTACATAATCAATTTCGGGCCAGGTGCGTCTGTCTGATAATATCGCCGGCTGGTGGTGTGTGTGTCTTCGTCTCAGTTACGGATTTGTAAGTTTTGCGGCAACTTTTTACTGCTTTCGGCATCGGAATTGATTCGTTTAGCGCTATTAGCGCGATCAAATGAAAACAAAAACGGAGGAAAAAAAAACAACAAAGAGCGTACCCCGAAAAAAAAAGCGTCAACTTTTTGTTAGCACTTCGGGCAACGCCCCTTTTGCCGCCGCCCCTGGACTCTGCAAGTGGTCCGCAGCAGCAGCAGCAGCCGGGACAGCAGCAGCAGTTATTCACTAATTATTTATTTCCCATGAAGCTTTTTTTTTTTTTTTACTTCAAAGTTAAGCCACTCGCAGAACTCGCCGGGGTATATCTCATATCTGCAGATTTATGTAACAGGAAAGAGGAAGTGGCTTCCGGATGCATTCGTTGCATATGGAATTCTTAATCAAAAGCTGTCTTAAGCAACACCCAAGTCTGATTAATTATTAGAGTGGGAACGAGGCGATTTTCTTGGGATTTGCAAAAGATTTTCGAGGCAATTGAAAGCCAAATAACTTGTAAAGTTGTTCCCAATTTTAAATGTCAATGAAACTAATAATTTCTCATACTTTTCCATCTAATTTTCATAGCTAAACAATGTTGTTATAAAGCCAAGTCATGCTTGCTTTAATTCCCGCCTTTTAGCCCTATAAACAAGCAATAAAGTGGCAAATAAAATCGTAAAAATAATTGAGGTAGTTTAAATTTACATATTTCAATGTATGTTTTGATTTATTAGCTTGAGAGAATAGTAGCAATTATTCAAAGAATATGTTCTATATGAAGATCTTCATATTAACTAAAAACTAATATATTTCAAAGATTTAAATCATTTTATTTCTCCTGCCTTTATTTTTATTTGCCGCAAATCGTATCAAAAAATGTATCTCCCCTTTCGAAAGAGCATCTCCCTAATTTCCTCAATTTTAACCCATATTTTCCTTCCAGCTAAGTGCACGGATTGTGAGCCCGTGATTAGGCCAACACCTCGGCCACTCCGTTCAGCCTCCTTTCTTGGTGCGATTCCCGCGGAGCCTGGCGATTGTGCAACAAGTAGCAAGCGTTTTCGCGAAAACAAAGCACAGAACAATGGAGCGGGGAGGACACAACCCTAAAATAAAAATGGCAACCCTGCTGGGCACTTTCTGCCGCCACCTGAATTTGCGAAAAATACAAAGTTTACGATTTACGAATGAAAAAAGTAGGCAGGACGCTGTGGTCTCTATCGCAATCGGGAATCTCTGTGGGCTCCGGCAGCAGCGAGCCTGGGAAGTGCTGGCCCAAGGCAAGTGATCCGCGGAAAAGGTAACCAGTTTACGGAAATTACGCGGCAGCTGCCGCTCTTGGGATTACCCGAGGGAGCCGAGAAGGAAATCCCAAGCAAGGACTTCGCGGCCGTAACGGCCAAGGAATCATTATTATTGATATCGAAGGAGCTGGAGAAGACAACGCGACGCTTGCTCGGACACCGTCCGAGACAGATAAAGGACGAGCGAGGGAAACAAAGCGCCTAATTTGCATAATGCTTTCAGCCAAACGGAGCTGAAAAGGATTCGTTCGGGATTCACAGGACAAACACGGACAAGGAGTCCGGAGACTGGGCTTTCCCTTTCCTTTTCCTCCTGGGCATTTGTCACGGCCGAGTGGCTGCGCCTTTGTCATTGTTTCTCAACGTTGGACATCGCACCTCCGGCCCATTCAGACCGCTGTCCGGTGCAGCCACCCCTTTTTCATTTCAAATACATAACATACATACGTGCAGAGGGTCCTGGGTCCTTCGTCCTGCCGCCTGATTTGCATAAGAGGCGAGCGGACAAGGCCCTAGGACAGGGCTTAGGTAAATCAAAGCCCAAAGTTTTCAACCCCTTCGCGAGCGATCGGCCGAGCGATCGAGATGCTTGTCTGGCGCTGAGACAACAATAACAGATGTAGAAACGCCGCGGCGGCCGAGGTCCATTAATTGTTGTCCCTTCGGCGCATCCTTGTGGCATCTGCTTTCTGCTTTCTGCTTTCTGTTGAGACTTCTCGGACCTCGTGAGAAACCCCTCCAGATTCTGATTGGGAAATGGTTACCCAGAGCGAGGGATTGCTCGCGCTTCACGCAGAGAAAATTATCAACTCTTAAGGCATTATTTTTGTTGGTCGCTTTGTTGGTTTCTTTCTTTTATTTTCTGTCATTTTACTTGGTCTTTCTTTTTATTTTTCTTTTTTTTTCTTTTTGGTCTGTGTCATTTACATGATCATATTTTATGCAAATGGCCCCGGGGATCGGGAGTTTGGTAGACGAGGAGGGAGATGCGCGGTGCTGCGATGGCCAGCAGCGTTGCTCGGGCGTGGGCAATAAATTTCTCATTCGTATCGCATTAATTACTACAATATTATCAGCAGATACAGCCGAAAGCCCGAGCTACACAGATACTTTGATATTATATATATAGTATATATTCAGCAACGATACAGAGGCGCAGTCGCTGCCATATTGGAAATGGGAGATTCAGATACACCCAGCGACAAAGAGAGAGAGAGGGGTTGCACGGAAAGAAATGTATCTATTTGGTAGAATTCATGATTTATTTTAATGTTTTTGAACTGTTTAATTTAACAATTACATATGAAAGCAGTCCTTTTTATTTCTTTCGCAAAAGAACGCAATCTTTATGTTATTTTAAGACAAACTTTGAACTATTTAGAGGAATGTTTACATAGGTCTAACTATTATAGTCTTTGAGATATAGATATAGATATAGATATATAGATATACGGACAAACGGACAACAATGCAGACGGAAGGACAATCAAAGAAACGAAACAAACAGCCAGACATGGCTAAATCGACTCTCCTAATGATGCTAAAGAATGCTCAGGATTCTGTTAATATTCCTTAGGTTGGACATGCTTCCTGCTTTCTTCATATTCAATTTCTGTACGAAACAAAAAAAAACAGCTAAGCAAATATAAAATTTAATTTAAATTTCTCTGCGTGTAGAGAGACCTTATGAGAGAGAGAGACACCCAGAGCAATCCAAAAGCTTGGCAGCAGCAAGCTTATAAAAGTTACACAATCCGTAGAAGCGAGACACACACTCTTCAGATCCTTCAACGCAGACACACACTCCATGTAGATGAAGACTACCAATTTAGGGACAGATACCAATATCAGATGCTATATAGATGCAGCAGGATAATAATAATGCCAGCACATGGAGATGATCTGCGATCCGTATCTTTGCCTGCAGCATATGTATCTCTTGGTACCGTGGTTCGGACATCCAATCCGTGTATGATAAGGCATAATTCGTGGTGCTGGTGGCCTCCTGCATGGTAAAGAAAGGGGTCCACAGATCACAGACTGGCCAGCTGATAACACTTCACTTCATTTTTATGGCAATTTCCATAAACACTTAACCGAAAATCGAATATCGAAAATCAAACACAGACCGAGATCGAAACCGAACCGAACCGAACCGAAAGATACTCAGATAATTTAAGTTTAAGCCGATTAGGCGCCTTCTCGGTTCTTTCGGAGAACAACAACATTAAAGAACATATAAACAAATGTGGCTATATGTAAGTAAGCCTATGTATACCGCACATATGGCTATAAACATATATATATATGTATTTAGATATATATATATATAAACTTGATGCTGTTGTCGACCTTGTGGCTTTTCGATATCAACTGAAAACCACTTTGAGCGTTCGATAAACTTGTAGCGCCAATTCAGAGTTTTGGAGTGGAGCGGAGCGGAGAGACTAAAAATAACAACAAATGAAACAGCAACAACTACAACAAATTAAAGCAAAAAACAACAACAAGCTAAATACAAGAACAACAGGCGACACCGTCGAAAGCAGCGTATGAGACGCTGAATTGTGTTAACATGTTTCTTTCTTGTCTCGTCAACGTCGTCTCTGTCTTTCTCTCTCACTCTTTCTTGCTCACTCCCTGGGTACATCGCTCTCTTTCTAGCTGGCTACAGCCCTCTCTGTCGCTCTTCAAAGCCACCATCTCGGCTGCAGGTAGACTGCGCAGGTGAACAGGTTTGTTTTTGTATCAAAATGTCCAAACGCTGTTGCACCTTTTAATATTAATAATAATAAAATGAGAAGCAAGAGACCAAAAGGCAATAACAACAACTAGAGAATTCATTTGATTAGCTTGGAGACTTGGAGATACTCTTCAATTATTGAAATAAATTAATTATCTCTAGAGTATTCATTTTAAAATAAACTTAATAATAATATCTTAATAATCTTTCTTAATCTTATAACTTCGTTTCGTTTGATACCATTTTTGTTATAATTCTCTACCTAAAAAAATAAATAATATTCATAATATTATGTTTTGTTTGCTACATTTGTTTACTAGCTCAAAATGTAATAGAGTTTTAGCCAAAAACACACGTAATTAGAGCTTGTTTTGTAAGTTAGCCAGCATTCTGATTTAGTGTCCGACGGACACGGACACTGTCCGTCTGTCCGTTCCCTTTTCCAAATACTAAAATGCTAGAATTCAACTCTTATTTAAATGTAAAATTAGATTTAAACCATTTGAAGCAGTAGGTTAAACCACCTTTAAATTGATTTTATATTTACAAAACTTGTTCCAATTAACCCATATACCCCGACTGCCAGAGAGTGTATAGAAATGCTCCATTTGCAAGCGCATGCGTGACAGTGACTTGGGGTCTGTGTCTCTGCCCGCTTCGTCGCCGCACCTCCTTTTGGCCCCGGAGGCTGTGAAACGGCGACAACAGTGAAAATATTGAAATATTGTCAATCAAGGGGCTAACATGGGGGAGGGGGGACACTGAGATACCGAGAGACAGGCAGGGATCGAGGGGGGCATTCGGCGAGAGGCACAGTCGCGTTCTATCCCAACGATAAGAGCCACTAAAAGTGTCGCTATTGCCCCGATCCAACAAAAAAAAAATTAAAATAAAATAAAAGGAGGAAAAAAACCAACCAAAAAACGAGCAAAAATATATGTTTTACAGCTCGGAAATTTAATATGAGCGGCTAAAGTGAAAGTAAGCAGAGATGTGTGGGCATATATACTATATATACAGTATACAGTATATATATCACCGTTCGCGAGAGTGCGAGTGACCGCGAACACTGTCATATCAGAAGGCTACACCCGAAGGTTATCCTTGTGTATGGAAATTTCACAAAATGCATTCGCATTTCGCACAAAATTGTGGGGTTTCCGCGTCTCGCAATAAGGAAAAGGTCCCTATCAGTACACTGAGCAACAAAACTAGGGCCAAAACTGAATGGAAATCCGAACCGAACTTCCAAATATGTATATATATTATAAGTTGTCCATATAGGTTGGGGAAACTTTATGCCTTGGCAAATGTCAAAGTTTGAATGTTATTTTTGGGAAGAACACCTCACGAACGATTTCGTCATTAATTATTATTAATTTATTTTCATGGCCATCAAATATTATTGCACTTTAAGCTTCGCTTGAATACGAAATTTGTTTTCTTTAAAACTTTACGTAGGAGATTCTATTAATAACTTTATCAAATGTCAAAGGGTAATTTGTATAAGAAAGGAAATGCAAATTTCAGTATTCAGCGTTTTATGACGTCGTTATCAATTTAGCGATATATTTTATGGATTATAGACGTCTGCTGATTTTTTTTTAAACAAATTATTGAGCGACAATAATAATAAATTTGGTATCTTTTGTAATTGGCTTTAATTAAGAATGAAATAGTACTGTACTTAAGCTTTAAATCCAATTGTTAATAACCAAAAACAGCCTTTCCCAACATATTTAGTGATTGATGTAATCCCGGGAATTGTTTTCCGCTGGTAATTAATGAAATTATACATATGTATATGTACATATGTATATTTATGAATCGATGCCGCTCTAGGGGCGCGGTTGCATAAGTCTTCGTGCGGTTAAATAATGAAAAAATGTGCATAAACAATAAAATTGTTTTATTGCTTAAATGGCGAGAATAGTAAAAACGTAAAAAATCGTACATTGCTTTGCACTCAACTCAACCGAATAATCTGGCTAATTCGGGGGATCGTAAAGGCTTTTTATAAGCCACTCTCAGCCTGCCCGAGGCTGCAATTGGCAAATGCAATATGCCTGGGTTTATGCGCTTGAGCTTTTTTGGCCTTTTGTTTTTGGGTTAATAAAGCTTTAAGCTTCGGAAAGGCGTTTCCTGTTGGAGAGTGTAATTATTTGGCGGGTTCTCATTAATTAAATATTCTATTAAAATATTGTTTGAAAGGTTTCCAAGGTTAAAAGATCCAAAACCTTGCTTTAACTTTAGTAGAAAACAATTTAAAGGAGGCCTGCTTTAAAAGGCAAAGACCTTGTTGCATGCAAGGGATATGTTATGCGGTGACAGACAGACACAATGGAAAGGATGGCTCGCAACAAAGGTCAGCCGGCCTTATATATACAAAAAAATACCATACAGATGCAGTCTGTATGCCCCATCCCCATCCCCATCCATCCATCCAGTCCAAGCCATCCCCAGTTCGATCTGTCTCTGTCGCCGCTTTAATTTGACTTTAATGAAAACGTGGCAAGCCGAACACTTTTGGCAAGCGAGCAGACGTTGGATGCGGACTGGGGATGTGGCTGTGGACATGTCCTCAGCTGCTTATCATGGGGGCCAGCAAACAAAACAAACTGTACATCAACCGAGGCCGAGATCCGAGCCAAGCTGAGAGAGTGCGAGGCCAAGACCAGCCAAAGCCAAGAGCAACACGCAAGGTCCAGCAAACGGGCCACATCTTCAACGGGCCACATGCCAAAACCCAAACCCAAACTGAGTCGCAGGGGCTGAGTCTGAGTCTTGAGTCCGAGACCGAGTCCAAGTCCAAGTCCGAATCGAAGACGAAGACGACGTTTGCTCGGTCCATATGCGGAAACGCAATTTTGTCGTTATTTATGGACCTTGCCGCGCATGCAACATGCACGCCGCGTTGGCCAAAACCAACCAGGCGATGTTGCTGTTGTTGCAGATGATGCTGCCGCTGCCGCTTCGGCTGCTGCAGCCTCCGCTATAACAGGATGGGACATTGGCATTAGAACCGTACACTGAAATTTAGTTTTAAACTGTGACTGAGAAAGAGATTTCTGGCTTGGGAAGTTAGCTTTCAAGAAAAAGATAAATGTAAGCCATGAAAAAGTATTTTTTCAAAGAGATTTTAATGACTTTAAACTTATTGTATGTAGGAATAATAACAAGGGTTTAATAAACCTTAAACCCATCAAAATGTTATGAAGGATACATACATATATTCTTTGGTTTAAAAATAGGAAAATATTTCATGGGAGGGCTTTTTACATAGGGAGCGGTTTTATTGCTCCCAAGCCCATAATTACATAGGGAGAGGTGTCAAAAACCTTGAAGCAAAGGCATAACTGTAGTAGCTAAAGTTCTCAGCTTAAAAAAGGAAAAGGAAAACTTAAAGCATTTGCTGCCTATTTTTCGCACTGTATTAGAATATATGAGAAGGAGGCTGAGGAGGAGTGCGATGGCTCGCTGCAGATGCAGATGCGATGGCGTTGCCTAGATGTCCGAGTAGTGGCCGTGGTGGTGGCGATCCAAAAGATCCAAACGATCCACCGATCCAAGCGATCCAAGCGATGCAGCAACGATCCAAACGATCCATTCAGATGACGATGACTTAGTTGCTGCTGCGAGGCGGCACCTTGCTCAAGGAGGCTGCGCTTGCATCTCACCTCGCTAACGGTTCTCTATTAGATTAATTTATATTCAAATTTTTATTACCCGCGCGCATACCACACCGACCGCCGCTCGGCGAGGAGACTGCTCTAAAATGAATTGCCAGGCGGATCGGATGGGATGCGAGGTGGTGGAGCACGAGAGGAGCTGGGTTTCCGTGGTGCCTTGGAACTCTGGGTGTTATTAGCTCTCGCCTACTTGCACATTCGATGCACGCCAGAATGCCAAAGTTGTTGTTGCTGCGCCTGTTGCAGGGGCAGCAATAACGTATAGAATAAACAGTTACAACGGAAGCTGTCATTCCACTCGGGGGACTGGGAATGGGAATGAAGCTGGGGTTCTGGGGAGCAGCGAGCTGCTAGCTGCAAGCTGCAAGCTGCAAGCATTGGGGAATGGCCTGGCCGGCCAGCCGTTGAGGATGAGGAGGACTCCCGGCTTGAACTCAATGTTTGGGCCATGGAATGGGTAGAAGCCAGCAGAATGCGCTGGCGTTGCCGTTGCCCGGCCCGGCCCGGCCCGGGCTATCGCAATAATTAACAGTAAAATGTGAGCGCGCGCGCGGTGCAAGAGCGGTTAATTCAAATGCATGAGAAATGCAAATGACAAACATTGATTTGAAAGGACCAGAACCGAGCCGAATAGAAGCCAAAACTCTGCTGCTGCCCCTGCCTCGGTCCCACTCACTGCTACTGCCACTGCCACTGCCTGTGTCCCCAATTAAGATGTTGATGTGGTAACCGACCAACAGACCCACTCTTCTGGCCCGCCATGACGAAGGCAATTAGTCGAGATTTATGTTGCCGATAGAACAGGCGCTCCAATGAATACATCTACTTTAGTTGAGTGGGCCCAGGGATATCGTATTATATGTAAATCTAGGATAATATCTGTTGTAAACTTTTAAGTAATTCTTTATATTTATTTCGAACTTTATCTAGGTTACTCATGCTCTGGGGGGAGATCGCGATGGAGGAGCGTTTGCTAAGGAGAACAAGGAAGGTAAGCAGCATTTTTGAGGTTTTATATTTAAGAATCGAAAAAGAGAAGAAACTCTACTAATAATTTATAAAAGGAAGAGGCTTTTCTGTTGGTATCCCCAACAATTAAGCTCTGTTATACTCTTTGAAATGGTGATGAAAGAAGAATGAGGCTTCGTTTTAATTTATTTAATTAAATTTATAAGAATAACTCTTTAAATGTTATACTATTGTGTACTTAATTTATGATTTGGCGATTCCCCTTAAATCTCCTGTAGAAGAAAACACATTTTAATAAGTAAAAGTTCCCCTTTTTTCCAACAATACCTCCTACCAGTGGGTATACAATAAATCCAAACTTCTGACCCCCAAGAGTCCCAATTAAGCCTTTAATTAAGGGGCACAACATTGGCCTAGTAAGACACAAAAGGTAGCACTTGGCAGAGGTTCAACCCTTTTCCAACAGCTACAAGAAAGACCCCTTGTGAAGCTCAACGCCTCTTGTGGCCAATTAGGAGTACACAGGACCAAATATGGACATGAAAGAGGGGTCAATCACCAGCTTATTTTATACAAAATATTGATAACAAAAAATATATATAGTATATTATAGATACTCAATTCGTATGAGACGATTCAGGTTGAGATTCAGGAGAGAATTTTGTATCTTCTATTAATATATCAAAGGAATAAGTACGATCAAAACAATCTTCAGCAAGATCTTATGAAGTTTAAGATGATTTTTAAAGATCAAAATCTTGTAAATAGATTGTTCTTTGATCAGCGACTTCAAATCCATTTAAAAACAGTGTCTAAAAGTATGCTATATAATATTGTATAACCCCAATTTAAGGATACTTTGTAGGGTTCACCTGTGCAGCTTACTTTTGGGCAGTTTTTATATTAATTTCAAATCTCCAGGGTCGTTTTTTATGTCAACCACAAATATTTGGAAGATTTCTTTAGAATTTCTTAGAGTATCAACTTAATCTTTTCCATAATTAATCGTAAAGTGCACTCACCTCTGCAAATGCTCCTCCACGCCGGCGGGCAGGGCGCCATCGGCCACTATGTAGACAGGCTGTCCGCCGGCACCCGTGGCGGTGGCATAGGGAAGTCCAGCCTGGACCACGACCTGACCGTCGGAGACAAGGCTCCCAATGTCGCCGCCCGAGTAGATCTCGAGACCCTTCTGGTCCGTGGTGGAATAGATGACCGTCTTGCTGCCGTCGTTGTAGATTAGATCGATGTGCTTGTCCGTCTGGTACAGGTCCGGATCGAGTTTCTGGGGCACGGATAGGTGGGGCAGCTGCTTGACCACTCCGTTCGGATCGGAGGTGGTGTAGATGATGGGCCCACCACCGGCGGCGGCTGCTGCTGCTGCCGCGGCAGCCGCATGCTTTTTGTGGTCCTCGTAGATGTCCGCCTCCGTCTTGATCACGTTGCTGTCATTGCCGCCGCTGTAGTGCAGCACGGAGGCGTCCAGGGGCAGCGGCGAGGTCTGATAAACATTGCCCTGACCATGGTCGTTGTTCATTTTCTGGGCCTGGTTGTACATGGCGGTGGCCACCGCATTGTCGTTGGGCATTAGCTTGGAGGGATCGCTAACGATCCGCGTGAGAATATGCTCGCCGGCCTCGTTGCGCGACAGGATGTGGTGCTCCCCGTTGATGATCTCCCGCGAAATGATCTGCTGCTGCTCCCCATTCGGGCCGACCACGCGGATGATCTGGTTCTCATCGAACTCGATCTTGGCCAGCGGCTGGTGCTCTGTCTGCTGCTGTTGCTGTTGCTGCTGCTGCTGGTTGCTCATTTGAGCTGCAATCCTGGCATCGATGGCGTGGCCGTCGTCGGGATTACTGCCACCTCCGCCACCTGGCCCGCCATCCGGCGGCATCACCACCTTGGGCGTCTCGTAGATAAAGACGGCCTCCTTGTCGTACAGCTTGGAGTTGTCCGTGTGCAGGTCCAGCACATTGACGTTTGTCATGGTGGCCAGCTCCGGCTGCGGTGAGTCCGGAGATCGATGCATCGTGGTTAGGAGCGGCACACCGTTTGGCGCCAGCGGTGAGCTGTTGTTGTTGCTTCCGCCGCCTCCGCCTCCTCCTCCGTTGTTTCCTCCGCTTCCCTGCTGGATGGGCGACAAGGAGGCGTCGCTAAGGATGCCAACTCCCACACCGACTCCTACTCCCACCCCGACACCGAGGCGACTGTGCGGATGCTGGTGGAGATTATGGCCGTGATTGTGGCCGTGCGAGTGGCCGTGGGACAGCGAGAGCTCGTTGGACGTGATGACGCTCGTTGTGGCGGTGGATGTGGACATTATTCGCTGTGGCGCCTCTGCTTCTGCTTACTGAACTAATTTGAACTGGACGGACGCGGGACTTGGACTTGGAATTGCACTATGACTTGGTCATGGACTGGTCGTGGACTGGTCATCGATGCCCGATCCTTGGCAGGTCACTCAGGTTCAAGTTCAAGTTGGAGTTGCTTTTGCTTTTGCTGCTGCTGCTGCTGGCAAGTATAAACATAATAAATATCACTAATCAACGGATTGATGGAAGGCACTTCGTAGTTGTAGTAGTTCGTGGTTGCTCCAGTTCCAGATGGATAGTTTCTTGTTTGGATTGGATGGTTTCTTGGTTGGTTCTTCGTCTTGCTTGTCGGTTGTGTGTGTGTCGTTGTTTCAATTACTGCATTCTATGGCACTAAGGAACTTCCTTCGCTCCGTTCTCAGCTCAGCTGCAATTAGACAACGAGACAATGGTCATAATTAGTACCAGTTGTGGGAAAAAGATCTAGATTTTGTAAAGTTTTGTTTCTGGTTAAAGAAAAACTGGAGTAAAGATCATAGATCTGTGGGTTCAGGTGTTGGAACAACAAAAGAAAGGTGGTAAACTGCCAAGTGATAGAGGTAGTTATTATTATTAAACTGAGCTCTTCTTTGTTGCCTTTTAATAAGGGGAGCATCTAAAATATTATTTAACTTCTTGTTTTTATATTGGCAAAACCTTATCTGTGGCAAATCTAGAATAAATTACTCATTTCATATTTTTAAGGGTTTGTTAATGCTGTTTTCTTGTGCTTTCTGGGTTTATGTGTTATATTTCCGCTTAATAAAGCAAATAAATCAACACAATTTATATTTAAAGCCTTGCAAATAATGCTAAAAATATTATTATAGGCTATATCTTCTAGCTTTGAAAGTTTTAAACCCAACTTACATGTAAAATGCATTGAAACCTCATTGTTAACTAAGCTTATAACTACTTACATAATGCAATTCACAAAAAATCTATTAAAGATAAATCTGACGATTTATTAAAAAATCCCCTCATTATTCTTGAAAGGTCAATGCCTGCTAACCACTGTCACCTAATAAACCCAATAAAACCCGCTAAAAACAGTGTGTGAATCATTGCTTATGCTGTCTAAAGGTATTTCCCATTTAGCGTTCAAAAGGCCCTTTTAATTTTCACCTGTCGTTGGCGGCAATTACCAATAAGTCCACACAGCGAAAAAAAAGCAAGCAACACAATAAAAAGTGGCATCCGTCTGGCGGCAGTCTGCTTG
>JAEIIG010014169.1:0-13699 GCA_018904695.1 Drosophila parvula
AAATAATCATTTATAAAATAATATAAAACACTTTCAATACTATTACTGCTTTGAGTTTTTTTTTTTCATATTTTTATTATTATTATTTTTAAATCCATCTGCAAGTTCTTTCTGTGCATAATGACTTTCGTCAAAGATAATATTTCGCTTGCAAGTAGGTCGGCGTATCCAATCTTGACTTTCAGCCCACCAAGTCGCTAATGATATGCATCAAGCTTAATTAACCCGGACATAATTGCCGGAAGTTGTATCCTTTGAGAGCCTTTAATTCAAATGCAAATCCAAATAGGGGGAAACCCACACACTCTCCATCTGATCCACATTATGATTTCAACAAGTCGTCGTTGGGGAAATAGCCTGTCAGCCCCAATGCATACAATGTATATGTGCCTATATGTACTTTTCAATTCCAATAAAGATTAATGTCTCTGTGTACAGGTCATAAATTATTGTTCCGCACACTCACGTGTATTGAATGACCCACTGGGGAGGCTCCCCATGCCCCGATACCCGTCTCGCTAAGTGAGTAAGCTTTATTGGCGGAGCCGAACCTAATCAATTATAGAGAGAGACCGTCGGCCGCCACACAAAACGGAATAGAATGTCAACATAATAGGGCCAGGTTCAGGTCCCTTTCATTTTCATTTCATTTTCCTTTTCCTGTTGCTGTTGCCGTGGTCGTTTAGTGTCATACCATTGTTACATAGTTATTCTTAGGGATGTGCCCAAAAGAGGGTTACATTAAAGTTTAGTTTGGGTTTAGTTTTGATAGTTTTCGATAGCTAATTTTTAAAATTTATTTAAGGAATACTTTTATATACATCGGCAAATATATCACTCTAAATAAAATATCGAAATTGTCGAAAACATTGATATATCGGAACTTTCATATCGAAAAGTATCGTCCTTAACATACAAATTTCTTTATCCAGGAAATGTGTTTTTGAAATTTAATTGTATCCTTTTCCGCCAACAGAATTTACATTGCAAATCGTTAATCGATAGAATATGGATTTATATATCGTCTCTTGCATCAAATATAAACACTGTATCGATATACCAATATTATTATTATTAAAATATTGATTTCTATATCGACTTTTCCATCAAATATAAGCACAGTATCGATATATCGATACTCTCTGCCATCGCTAGTTGATGTCCTCGGCCTTTTGCATAGCTCGTCCATCACAATGAACCAGACGAAGGATGAGGACAGCCAAAAGGGATTATATGTATGCCCCTTTTTCCGGATTTTTATTTTGATAAATTATTTAAACGCACAACTTGTGGCATTCGGCTGGATGGCCATTGATGTTGCTATTGGACTCCTAATATTTAATGCCTGTGTGAAGGAGAGTGTTGGTTTTGGATAGGCACGGGCCGCCCATGCTGTCCTGGCCAGGATATTCAATCAAATTAGATGGGAAGTGACAGTAAACACAATCATGAGCGCCAGCCAGGCTTATTGATCGAAACAATCAGAGGAGCTCACATTCACATTCGTCAAGAAATGAATACCGCTCAGGCTTTAATTCGCCGTGTTTATCCAAGGCGCCTGAATTTATTTTCGGAATCCAGTCCGAGTATATCGAGCCATATCCTTCACTCACTCCGCCCACACTGAGGCACTCGAAAATAATGCTATGCAAATAGAGAGCTCGAATAAAATGTTTATTTCGGGAATACCTTTTATTATACCCGCCGGATGGATGGCTTCCCCCAGTTGACGACGCCCCATTTATGATATTACATTTATTTCAATTGCATTTCGGCGCCAAATTTGTTTCGGTATTTAAATTTCAGCAGCCACGCCCAGTTATAATAAATTTAACCCGTTGCTGCCACTGACACTTTCGCATAAAAATCCACAAAAGCGGATGTGGATAGCCGGAGCTCAGCTATTTTTGTAACGTCCAAACACACACACTTTGGCCGCCGGCAATTCGACTTTACGGCCGAGTTGTTTTAGCCAAAAAGTTTGCAGTAACAAGCTTTGGCCGGCATCGGCCTGCCACATCAAGTATACGCAGCGTTGCCTTTGAGATGTCTGCGCAGAGAGTCAGAAAGCCCACGCTCGCAGGTGGCAAGGCCAGCTGTGTGGAGAAGGCGGCCTGACGGGAAGGAGCTGAGGCAGTTAACGGTAAACGAGTCAGAGATTCCAAGCAATCAAGTGTGTTAATTGCACCATAATTGGTCAGACAGGCAGTCAATAGCAGCAGCTGCAACAACAACTGCATCTGCTGCAACAATCGGACACTGTACAAAATTTGTCATATATAAAATAGGGATATATTTTATTATAAACCAAGTTATATCTAACGAGACTGGAGGCAATCGAAATGTACGCGTATTTATCGTTTATATTATTTTAAATTGGTTTATATAGGCTACAACGTTATTATAACTGATAACATATATCGAGCGGAAAAGTCCCATATGATATATTGACAAAAATATCACGCGTAATAACATAGCGAAAATATCGAAATTTTCCATATGAAAAATATTGTACTTAACGTTGAAATATCGACAATATCGAATATCCGAAAATGGTTTATAATTTAATTTTTAGCAAACAAATTTAAAACATCCTTAAAGGTATGTTTATAATTAGTTTCTTGTATTTTAAGAATGATATTTTAATATTAAAAATTAAAAATGATCTCTTTTTGGCAGAGATCGATATATCAAAAAGAATATCAATTTTTCGTTAATATCTACATTATATGTATGAATATTTGCAGCCATCCCTAGTGCTAAACGAAAATATGAGTAACATAAGAAGTGTACATACAATGTATGCTCTTTTTCATTAACACCAGGTGATTCGCTTTAGCCATTTCGATATGTTCTTCACTTCTCCATAAAAGGCAACAAATCTCAGTGATTTCCAGACCTAGAGCTACCAAATTCGTTTATAATATTCTTACAGCTTGCAGACACAAAGAAACATTTTTTGATTTTGTAAATTATACTACAAAATCCCCCCTAAAATTTCTCAGTGCACAAACAGCAGCCAGGTAAGTTCACAGTTGCGTGATTAATTCAGTTGCCTTATTGACGGATGCATGCACAAACACAAACAAACACTGGGCCAGTCACAGGCTCGCTCACACACACTCCCAGTAGCACACTCACCTGCGCACTCGTGACAGGTGCCATTGAGCCCATCGCACACACACACACACACACACACAAACACAAATCACTGTGATGCACTTTCAAGCCATTTACAATTTAAATGGCTTTAATCAGGACATTACGGCACAGGGTAGAGCCCCTGAAAATACGCAAGGCTTAAGTGTGGAAATGCGGCTGGCAAATATTTAAACCAATTTCGTGTCAAGTTCGCCCCGGCCACATTTATCTTCCTTTTTTTCGCGGTTTGCGCTTTTCCCGGCGCACACCTGCAAAGGGATCGTCGCCGAATAAATAAATTAAAAAGCGAAAATCCCAAAAACCGAAAATATAAAAGCAAACAACTTGCCAGGGCCAGATAGGTAGGTAGGTAGGTATGTGATAGGTAAAAAAAAGGGTTTCTTCTGTGGGATGGCAGCGACGACGACGGGGAAGTCAAGTTTGGAAATTTTCGAGGCGGTTCCGCGCCGAATTCGCAACAGTCAATTAAAACTTTTTGTGCTGCTCAACAAACGAAAACACAAACCACAAACAAAGGCGAAATTAGTGGCTAACGGGGGTAGAAGACGAGGTGTTTGCCAACCAGCCAGAAACCACCAAAACAGGCGCCCTTTGTGGGTGCCATCCCTTTTCAAGGGTTTTGGGTTGCACTTTGAGAAAAATGTCATTTTATTTTGATTTATTTAAGAGGAACTTTAACTACCTTTCCATTCAGGAGTTTTGTGGAATTTTTATTCAAGCTTTTCTTTGGGATTTGTAGTCGGGGATCTTAACCTTAAATAAAGAGAAGATCGTTTATAAATGGACACCTTGATATTCCTTTGGAAGGACGCTGGCGTTAAGTGTATAACTTCTACTTTTAATTTATATAAAGAACAAAGCAGCTCTAACATTTTGTATTATAATATAAATTTATTTCGATTTTTAAGACTTCAATTTGATCATTATTTATCTAAATATCTTTGCCTTACAAATAACTTAAACTACTTATTGTAATATTGTAATAACATTACATTTTCGTATTTATGGCATTATTTACTTGGCAAAATAATGTTAGAAACACAAAATTTAAAGTATTTCTATATTTTCTCCTCGATTTAAGATTCTTTCTCTGTACTCGAACTCGATTGGATTTTGGAATGAAGATGTAGAGCTATTCTCCCCGTCGGCTGTCATGCTTGAGTTGAGTGATTTGATTTCGGGGCCGCTCTGTGTGCGCCAATGAATGCGTAAAATGTAAAACTTTTCGCACGCGTATTTTATTTAATTTAAATGCAATTAAATCGTTTAATTTCAAAGAAACACACACACACACCCCGCCAACTTTGGCTCTGCCCAAAATATAACAGAGGGGCTGTGCCTGTGTGGGTTCTCGCTTTCCCAAGGACTACGCTGTGTGGCCAAGGACACCGCCTGTGTGTGGCTGTCAAACTAGCACACCCATGTCATATACATCAGTGGAATGGAGTGGCACACTCTTATATAACACATTAAGAGTACACCTGGCTCCGATTTCAGCGCAATTTAATGGTAAATGTGCCATGTCTGCCATCCGATATACCCGTGTCCCACGCAGTAGCGTTGCTTTTACAAATAATTGAAATACTATATGCCATCGAATTGGTCCACCTTAATGCAGGTAAGCAAGGTCACAGGTCAGGCAGGGATCAGGGGTGACTCGATAACGTATTGACTTCTCTAAGCCCTCGAAAAATCTCTGTGACATGGTTCGGTCCCATCCGGAATTTGCATATTTAATGCTTTCGGGCCGAGTGTACACACTTTTCATATTCATTTTTTATCCGTATCTTAAATCTAAGCACAACTTTTCACCCCCCGCCTCCGGAAAGGGCAACAACCTGAATCACATACACAAAACACATACAAAACGGGGGCATAAAACACCAAATATCGAATGGCAAACCGAAAAAACCCACGCAGCACTCTGGCTGACAACATTTTGGTTAAGGTCTTCATCTGCCGTCCACATTTTCTAGTCAACTCAATTTTTTTCCTATGCCCCTCCAACGAGGTGTGAAATTGAAATTCGTATCCTTGTTGCATACTAAAGGTCCTGTACATTTATTATAATTATAAAGGATATTGTGTGCGTAACACGGAGGGTAAACAAAGTGCATAGGTCCCAGCCAGGGGCTCAGGTAAAGGTTTAGAAATTATTATGGTAAGCCTTTGTTTTAAGCCAGTTCTGAAACAGGAAGAGATTGCTAGTTTTTTTAATTTTAGTTTGTTTTTTTTTTATAATATATAATGTTATGTTTATATATAGTATATAATATAATTAAGAGCATACATAATATATAATATAAGTAATATAGTGTAAGTATATAATATAAGTATAAGTTTACTGTGCGAATTAAACACGAATGTATCCTAGCGCGCGCGTCTACTAACACCTAACCCTAACAAGCACGTGCTTGGAGTTGCCAGGGTCGAATGAGTGTCCTAACCGTAGTGCATCAACGTTAAAGAAATAATAATTCTCAATTTTTAATAACAATAGAACATGGTTATAACTTACAAGAGAGAAATTGTTAGATAAATAATTTTATTATGAAAACCCTGTATCAATACGGAAAACTTCTTACTTTAAAGTCATGTTTCAAGCTGTTATTCTAACTAAACATATATGTACTTGTATGTACATCAATTTGTGCTAATTACTACGAGTATTTGAGCCAAAAACAAAGGAGCTAACCAAATTGTATTGGGCCCTGAGGCAATTTGCACTATAATTGCACGATTTCATAGTTTACAATGGAGACTTCTGGTCTACCGACTTTCACCCAAAATACAATTAAATTCATACTCGATATACAATATTCCTTTTGTAATTTACATTTGAGGCACACTTGCGCTTTGCGAAATCAATTAAAATTTATTGACTAATGGCCATAAATACCAGCCATGAAATACACAAATACCCGGTACCGAAAGGTGCGCGGCATAATGAGCAAACAATACCGGCAACTCTGTGCCATACATATTCATTGGCTTTCGTTGTCGTTGTCGATGTCTGTGTCTGTGTCGGTGTTATGCAAATTTCACAGATTTGACGTAGCATAAATTATCGAGCATTCTGCGGCTTACAACCGCATAATTGAATTCATAATGGAGTCAATTGCAATATAAATTAGTTGGCTGCCTTCACAAAGGACGGAAGTCGCAATCGCCAGGCTTAACGGTAGTGCGCTTTATCCTTTTGAAAATTTCGAAATTACTATTAATTTAGCAAAAGTTCTGAGGCATTTACGCCCCGTCTAGTTCCGATGGCTGCAAATTAAAATGCAAATCAACTACAAAGTACTTCTTGTGCTCATGAATATGCAGCCAGCGTTGTTCAATAAATGTTCCCACGCCAATTCTTTTTGCCACAGGACCTTAAAGCAATACTCGCTTGCCCGCAAAAGACAGCTTCTTTAAGTGGCGCGAACCAACCATGATATACTCGTTTTCACGCAAAAAGAGACATCTGTGCACGCAGAAAAAAAAACATAACAGCATATATTTAAAAACAAGTTGTAAAATTTTATGCAAGTTTGATAAAGTAGGGGGACTTTATGTAATGGGTTTTAAAAAAATAAACATTAACCATAGGTATGAACAGTTTCTTTGAAAACATCTCGCCAAAAGACGTAAGGTTTTTGATCCTGAATAAGAAGTCATGAAAAGTTCTCGCTAAAATATGGTTCGCTTATAGAATATTTTATAAAAACTGTTTCATATAACCAAAGAACCCATTAAAAATTGTAAAATCTTCACAAAAACCATTTCTAATTTGTGTTATTTTTACATATAAAAAATATATTCTTTAAGGGGCTTACCAACATATTTTTCCACCTTTTTGACACATTTTAAATTATACTTTCTTTATCTTTTCTTTTACGAGAGTCATAAAGGGAAATTTCCTAGAATTCTGGGGCAACCTTTTAGACCAACCACATTTCTCTTAAGATGTTGTATGATTATTTTTTTTTTTTTGGTGTGTGTTCAGCTGACACCCGGTGCGCCACGAGGACCAGGGACCAACCAGGACGAAATTAACTTGTGAGTGACTTTTGACATGGCTGCCGACGCCGATAAGTAGGCAAGACTTCGTCAGCATTCCTGCCCAGAATTCCGACGCTCCGGATGAAAAGGGATCCCCCATCGGTGGCAGGAGAGAAACAATTTTCAACGCGACACATGCGGATGAAACACTTACATAACTTTCGGTTAAGGTAGTCCGGGAGTTGTCGTCACCTGGCGTTGGCGTGACATGTGCAAATCTGTAAGCAGTGTTTGACAACTTGTGAAAACAAATACAATTTTGTGGCATGAAGCACGACCGAGGACCAAGGAGTAAACAACTTTTATGCGGAGCTCTTTAAGGCAAAACGGAGTGGCCCGTAAAAGTTCATAAGGCTGTCCTGTGATAAACGAGTTGGCTGCCAAGGGAAGCGGAAAATGGAGTGTTACTGCCAAGTTGAAGGGCAAAAAAATAAGCAAGCCTTTAATGGTAGCTATACTTGTAGTAGAAATATGTTTTCCTTTGAAGTTATTCTGTTTACATACGCCTCAGTATAATATTAAATATTTCATAAATATTTCTACCACTTATAATATAAGTACTAAATTATTCCTTTAAATACTCTTGATATTCAGCCATCTATACTGATTCAAATAAATGTATCTTTATAATAATATCTGGAGCCAAAAATAAATACTATAATGTGCTAAGATCCCCGCCTCTCTTAGCTTGAATTTGACCAAAAAAATAACTAAACAGACAGCTCTCAGTCAGACTGTTTTTATGGGAGAGTGGACAGCGTTTGAAGTTGAGGCATTCATTGACCATGGAAATGCGGCCAACATTAATAAGCATAAATTCTGTCTGCGGCAATCTCTCCGAGTATATGCTTAACTGGCCGCGAAAAATTACATTAGCAGTACAAGTGGTTGGGGGCCCACAAGGACTCTCGGCTCAGGACTCTCCACAGGCTCCTTGTATCTGAAGGCAGCTGCGGCACATTTGAAGCATATTAATTTAATATGGCGCGTCGTCTGTACAACGCCCGAAGCCAAGCAGAACTCACAACTCTAAGCTCATTTGCCTCCGATTGTGTGAACATTTGCACAATGTGCCACCTCATCTTCTGCCTCAGATTCGGTAGCTGGCGCTACTCTTCGCCCAGATAAGGTCTCTTCCCAATGCCACACTGCTGCAGGAGGAGGGCATTGTGTTAACCGGCTCAGAGAAGGGTTAAGGGCTTTGGCTGGGCAGGAGCAAATGGCATTAATGAGTCGACGTTTTGCACGTTTTCCCCCTGCCCAGCTGGCTCTTATAAATCTTAGTTAACTTGAAGAAAAACGGCTATATTTAAATAAGCTTCGTTATGTATTAATTACAGGACGCGAATACAAATTGAGGGAGTTAACTAATAACCTTGCTAAAGGGGTTTGTCATTATGTTTTTTAATAAAAGCAGAAGGAGATTTAATTACTAGTGTTTTTTATTTTTAAACTATTAAAAACCTTTCGAAATTTTTGAGTTTAAAATTCATTGTAAATTTGTTCTTCACGCTGGACACCTTTTTAAAAGGTTTTTATTTTGGAAAACTATAGAGTTTTCTCTAGCACCTTAGTAATATCACAAAATTTGCATTCAGAATCAATTTTTCTTCCAATTTGTTTTTATTCCCAACTCTTTTATGTTAATGCCTTGCTATTTCCACTTAATTGACTTAAATAGAGTATGATAACTTCATCTTAACACGTCTACAGTTCCTTTTTTTGTGTGTCGCGGCTTTGAACGCCCTCGTCTGTGTGCCAATTATGTTAAATTATTCCGACTTGAATTACCATATTGTCGGGATAAAGCGACTTGTGCGGGATGGCTCGTAGCACCCGGCTTCCTAAGCTGAATCTAAGGATGATCGTTACAAAATGGGAACATTTCGAGCTTGGAAAATATGCTCAAGTATTGCCAGCCCCCAGACGACAGGCTCATCGTTTTTTTTCTGCTGTTTTTTCTGTTTTTTTTTTCATCCGTGCTTCTGTTGAGATGTAGCGTAATTTGTTCAATATTATCCCTTTAAATTCCTGGCTACGCACCCATCCAGGGGAATTCTGCTTGACAGGCAAATTGCTTGGCTCGGCTCAGTTCGTTATTAAACGCGGAGGCATACCCTCATACTTTTACCCTTCTTAATATTTTTTCGTATCCTTTTCTAACCTATCCCTTAGCTGAGTTGGGTATGTTGGTTTTTAGGCTTGTTATATATACTGAAGTTTATACTGGAAATCAATAAAAAATTGGTTTTCAAAGTATGCTAGGAAATATTGTAGGAAGCAAACTTATTGGTCATTATATATAGAACACTTTTAAGGAAAGTACTTACAAAAGCTTCAAATCTGTTTAATTTTTGTCTTAAAGCAGACATGGGCAGCAAATAAAACGAAAAGAGCCACTGCGCAGCGATTCGCCTCCCAAAAAAATATAACCGAAAGAGCAGTGGGAGCTGCAAAAATCACTACGCGCCCATCGTGGTCTCACAGCATGCAATTCCATGTAACTTTAATATTTGGTAATAAATCAAAGGATATTTTTTTTAGAGTTACTACGTACAAGGTATTTGTAGGTCGTTACAAAGGTTATCTTTTTTTATGGCAAGGGACTGGTAGGTTGGCTGGCCCACATTCACGCTCAACTTAATTTGGTGCAAGGGTATGGCTTGCGTTTGCCATTCCGGAATGGTGGCTTCATTACGGGCCACAGTAAATAAATATATAAACTCTTAATTTTTCTGTACTTCGATGGAACTTTGTCCACAAGTTTTGCAGTGCCCCACACCAACCCACTCCCTCTGAACTTCATGAAAAAGGATATGAACAAACAAAAGCTGGCAAATTATGTGGCTGGCCACGAGGCGGTTAACGTCAAAGATTTCCATCTGCAGTCCGGCGAATTAAACTGTAATAAATCTGTCTGTCCTCACGTTGAAGGCGACGATGTCGCTTTAAACGCCACTTTGTAGATTTAGGTTTAGGTTTTTTTTTTTTTTTGTTTTTAACGAAAATATGCCACAAGCGGCAGGATGGAAGGAAGTAAGTAAGGTAGGAAGGAAATAGAAGGTCCTTCCAGCGTCCCTCAAGTTTTCGCTTATTTTTCTTGGCATCTTAGAGCCCTGGGGCGTATTCCTCAGTGCGGCTTCTAAGCCACGGACAAGGACAAAGTTTTTATTGCCGGCCAATTGAAGCTTGTCTTCACATTGTAGCTACGTCCAAGTCCCTCTACTCCACTCCCAAAAAACCCCTCGGTCCAGGTCCTGTGCCCTAGGTCCCCGAAGTACTGTCGCCATTGTGGTAACAAGTTGTACTTTTATTGAAAAGCTGATTTTTACGGCGCCCAAATATTTGTATGAACATTCCGCAACTACCCTTACTTTAAATCTGTCTTTTGGGGCCCCCTTTTTTTGAAATCCCAAAGTTGTTAGATTTTTTGAAAGGGATGAGGACACTGGCTGGGGCACTCCAAGTAAATGAAAATTTAAGTGGGTCAAGTGTTTAGCCAAATGAAATGAAATGAACATTCAGCTCCAAGCGGGGCCTAATCCAAAAAGGGTAGCTTCCAGTTTTCCTAATTTTTGTGAATAAAACTCGCTCGAGCCCGCTCTGTGATTACCTTTAAGCACGAATCTCTTTACTAGATTACATACACCGCAGACAAGGATTTCCACACAAGTTGCAGGTCTCAGCGGAGCCTCTAACTCTGCATACAATCTAAACTCAAATCAAAGTTTTTTGCAACAATAAGTCTAGTGCCAGTGATGTTTTACATATACAGTGGGACTTCCTTAAGTTTAACTTTGATATATGTTACAAAACATATGCATATGTATATAAAAATAATATATATACAAATAAATCAAACTCAATATCGTAAAGTTGGATATATCAAATTTTGTAGTATGGAAAAATACCCTACTTAAAGTTGAAATATCATTATTATCGAAAACTATCACACAAATGCTATTTAATTTACGAGTATTTGTCTCGTTTTACGATATCATTGCTCCGATATATTAAACGAACTGTCGATTTATCGCACATATATCAAAGATACATTATCGATAATCGATATTTTCCGCCATCCCTAGACTGAAACATATCATCAGTAAAAAAGAGGAATATTAATTAATTACTTACATATTTTTAAAAGTATTAATATTTTTAAAAGTATTTCTGCTGCGAATTGTTGAAGTAAGTTTAGGGCATATATTGTATGTATGTACATCCTTTTAAAGGGTATTATAATATTCGTCACAAACTTACAGCGCGCTGAACGACATATTTCTGATCTTATTACGAATATCTGAGTCAGTATCAACAGCCGAGTCGATCTAGCCCTGTTATTTATTCCGCTTACTAGGTTTTATTTTAATTTCTATTATTATTGACAGTGATATAGCTTCCAAGTTTGGTTACATTTCAAGTAAATTATATAGTTAGGAAATATTTCCCTAAAAGAGGCCCCACTATGGCATTGTTCTCGTTGTGTCCCTGTAACTCCCAGTCGCATTGGCCTCCTGACGAACTGTTGTTTCGCATTCCGAAACTTTGCACTTCAATTTGTGAACATGCATGCAAATAACGAGCGGCAGTCTGGAGGTGCCCTCATCTCCGACACCCAACCCAGTATTACCTCGGGACGCCGACACTCGAAAAAAAAAGATGGGAGCGGGAAACATGAAGTTTACATAAACTTTTTTGGCTACGCCAGGTGCTGGCGTTGAGCACACAGAACAAAAAACAATAAGGTTATTGGGAATAATAAATAGAAATACAAGGATATCTCTTCTGATCAGCGATTTCTGTGGCAGCCCTGTTACAAATCCTTGTATGCAGTTTCATAAAAGTAAAAGGAAACTGTGATATATTTTTATTACTTACCAAACAATTTAGTGCTCTTTAAAATGATAATTGCTTTAAGTGTAGTCCCAGTTGCCGACGACTCAGGCAGAAGCCGATTCGCATTGATTCGTTGGCAAAGGCACATGGGCCATGGGATGCTGATTAGATGCTTAGCTGGTGGGGTCCTTGATAAATGGCGGCAGTTTAAAGTCGGCGCAATGTGAGTGTGTCTGGCAGTTGTATGATTTAAGGGTTCAAAGTTCACAAAAACATCCGGGAGTATGGGAAGAGGCTCACCAGACCCAAGGAGCAACAAGTGAAAGTGATGTTGGGCCGGATGACAGTTTCCATCCAGCAGCCAGACGCATAATTAACATTGATTCAGGAATCGAATTGCAGGACACGCAAAAGGACTGTTACCAGTTCGGCACTGTGAGAATGAAGGGTCTAATATTGGATACATATTTCAGTTCGAAACTAAAAATAAGGATAAGTATGAACGAAATTTAACTAGAGGCCTTTTATAGTCACCTTTTTTAAGATAGTTGATCTAGGAAATAGTTTAAATATTTGATGTTTAGTACTGTTTACTTTATATTTTGTAAACTGCTTTGGTAAATTATAAATGCAGATTTTTATATTCTAAAAAATATATATTCTTTTTCTGTAATAACTTTTCTGAAGACACTTTTCTATGTGCACTTGTAATCCGGCAACTGACTCTCGATTTGGTGGAAGCGTGCGTGCAGAAGCTGAAAAATTGACTACCTACGACGACGATGGCGACGATACCTTCATATTTCATCGGATCCCGCGCACACATGCGAACAGAAAAGTTTGCGACCAATCTGCTCCGGATTTTCCTTCGTTTCGTAGTTGATTTGCTGCCACTTTTTGTTTTTTTTCCACCTTGGTGGGCTGGTTCAGGTTTTATTTTCTTTTACGAGCAGCTGTCCAACCAACCGGGGGAAAAGGTAGGAAGACGGCTGCCTGTGCTTTATGGAGATTTAACTTGCGCTAATGAAGCACAGCCTCCTGGAGAATTCAGCGCAGTCGCATATTTTAATAAAGTTTTTGGCTTTATGAAACTTATGTTTGCATTTTGTTGATCATAAATTTCACGCCCACACCTCAGATCCGGACCGGTGACACCTGAGCCCAATGAAATTTTATGGCCCGACCTTGGATGAAACTTTCAGGTGGAAAGTATGTAAAACAAAACATTGCGCGAAATTTGGCGAAATTCACGTTTTCTTTCACCGCCGACTTGCGGCCACGTGCGTTTGCTTTTTTTTTTGAATGGCAAAGGGTAATTGGAAAAATGTGGCAGCCTAAGTGGAAATTAAAACATGACCAAACGGAAAATACAATTTTAAAGCCACATTGGTTGTTGGTCAGCGCGGAAGCTGCTAATTGCCGGAAAAAACACTCAGGCGTTAACCTGGCTTAAAGCCGCAGGTGCCAGGTGTAAATTAGAAAGGATATTTTTAAACGACGGTATTTGATTTTATTTTCGATTTATTTTGTTTGAAAATACACAAGTGACCCCAAAATACACACTTTACATTAAACAGATATTGGGAATTAAATACGAGTTTAGTGTACCAGAGAATCTGATAAAATATGCTGAAATTAGTTTAAGAATAGT
>JAEIIG010014189.1:0-32292 GCA_018904695.1 Drosophila parvula
ATAATATAAAAATTAAGTGGAATATGTTTTTTTTTATATAATATTAATTTAGATTTTATATGGTTGTATGGCTTTCGTTACTATTATTTTACCTTGAGTGTTCTTGATTTTTTTTTTGCAGCTTGCCTCTTCCGTTGCTGGAAAACAAGTTTTGTTGATTTTTTTTTTTGTATCTGCTCCAGCTTCTGCTTCTGCTTCTGTTATCTTCTTCTTCTTCATTCCATTCTCATTCCGATTTCAAACGTAACTGTCAACAATAAATGAAGCTTAGTTGGGGAAACTGAACTGTTTATACCCTTCCCGTCGATCAGGCTAGAAATGTATATCAGAAATGGGAAAATTATTAATAATTCTATATTGAGATATTAGTTTTTATGCTATAATTTCACTCCTCTAGTTTCTATGGGAGCTACAATAAACGATTTATGCTACAGCTATGTATCTACATATAACTATAGCTTATAACTAAGCAATTTATGTGATCTAGAAAGGACGTTAAAATTATAACCTAATAGCTTTAAAAATAAGTGACTATTTTTCACAGTAACAAATGCACGATCTTGTCTAGTAACAGATACACGACCTTGTCTAGATCGACTCGCCTGGCTATAATCTTAAATATACTCTGAAGAGTTACAAGCTTCTCTGGGAAATCATAGTACCCTGCAAATGGGTAGGGTATGACAATGAGCAGCGCCGAGAAGCTGCCCCGTAGAATTGTGCTTATTCTTCGCCTGATTCTTCTGGCTGTTGTACAGGTGTTGTGTGTTGTGTGTTGTGTGTTTGGAAGACCTCTGACTTTCGAAGCGATAGCCAAACGGTTTCCGATGATCATCTGGCCATTATTATTATTATCATCATCATTACGATGCCTTGGCTTGTGGGTTTTTATGCTAAACGGTTCTCCCAGCTCAATTATTTATAATTTTTTCGTCCGAAGCGGGATTTGGTTTATATTATTGTTTGTATTTGTTGTTTTTTTCCCCCACTTCGTGCTTCGTGGCTTTACCGTTCAACTCGTTTAACTTTTGCTATTGTTGTTTCTTTAGTGGGTCGTGTGTTTTATTTTTATTTTATTTTCAGTTTTTTTTTTCTTCTCTCACATCTTGTTTATCCCTCGGCTCTGGAATTGTTAGTCAATTTTTAGCCGTTTCATATGCAAAGTATCCCCCCGGCAAATAAGTGTACATTACATACTGATGATTCATTCATTAAAAAAAATACAAGGAATCGCACAAAAATTACAGTGGAATTTCCCTAACACGTTTACGAGTGACTCACAGCAAACAAATGCAAATGACAACGTTTTAATATTTGACCGGCAGTCCAGCTGAGAATTTAAAGTTAACAACAGAAAAAAAACTAGATTTGTAGTTGAATATTTCTGGCATTTTCTATGAATACCTTCTTTATATAATGATCTTTAAATTTGCTGAATGAACTAATAAGAAAACCTATTAAATAAGTTAATTAATAATTATGGTTAACCTAAAACAAGTTCCAGTTATAAATGACCAACTGAAGCAGCTATCCCAAGTGACTCATTTTCTGACTTGGACATTTATTGATTTAAATTTCAGTTGATTTTTTATACATTTTTGTTTTCAGCTATCAGGGTATCAATGGAGATTTTGGATCTCTCAAAACTTCTGAGTCATCGAACAGTACTTGACTTGACAAATGAGCTACACATATCTACCATATATATTTATTTTCAGCACACTCTTATCTGCCCCTTAGTTAATCGCAGTATTGGAATAAATATACATTTCACACACACACAAGTATGTGCATACATATTTCATTATAATTTATTGACTGTTGGGAAATAGTAATGGCAATGGGCCTACGTGTCCATCAGTATAATGCTATTTATGGGTCTCTGATAACCGAGTTAGGGCGCCAATGGAATTGTTTTCTAATCACAACCCGCATTGGCGAGAAAAAAAAAGCAAGGATAAGGGCTTCTAGATAATTGTACAAGCAACAAGTTCCAGGGTTTACAAATGTATATTGATACGGCAAATTCTGACTGCGATTAACTCATGCGGGAGAAGGAAATTCACACCAAAACCCATGTAAACTACAATTATTGGTAAAAACCTCAGCAAGTTTATATGTACATACTATGTACTTCCCTAACTTATGGTATTGATAAAGTAACCCTAAGACTGGGTAATCTAGCTAGGCGCACTCTATAGATAACATATCAACATATTTTACCAATGATTCTTGGTATTATATGCCGTGTTCCGATGATGACTAACTTTAAAAGATTCGAGGAAAAATATTTAGGCAAGCCTTTAGTAAATATTTTTAATGTTTTTAACAAATATTTAACCTATAATCAAATCGAATACTAGAGCAAACAGATGCAGGGATTACGCAACTGATTAGTAGATTGCTATTTATAATCTTGAGAGCAACTTGTATTATCAATCTTGCTGAGAAGTGATTCTCCCCTCATGTAACTGTGTAACGTAATCTCCACAGATAATTGAAAATATATTATAAACTTTATTATTCGCCACAATAACCGGTTTCATAAAAGTTCTCTCAAGTTCATTAACAGACTGCATTGGGAATTGTCATTCAAAGCCGCAGATACATATTATATATACGGTTTTAGTGGATAACTTGAAGCTTATTAATAATAATAAGTGTGTTCCTTGGTTACAAATTTAAGGTAGAACGAAAAGATTAACTTATTCGAAATTTTCGAGTTACTTTTTGAGTAAACTTCCGCATTTCCTGCAACCATTTTAGAGCTGGATGACAGGATTTTTAGAATTTTTATAGCAATTACATTTTTTATTTAGCCATAAACTTTGGGTACTTAAGCTGGATTTAAATGTTGGCCAAATGAATTTTTTGCATGTCACACCCTCTGACTAAAGGGGCGGGGTCTGGGGCCTATAGTATAACTATCTGCTTGGCACGATCTGGGGGCCCCTAAGTACCCCCAGGGAGCATTATGTAGAGTGCCGCCCGGATTTTGGGGGCCTCACGCAATGCTTTCCGCTTTGCGCCCGGCTCAATCCGGATTCCGGCGGAATACCAAAGGCGGGGAAGTATCTCTGGCGGGGATCTGGGCGTGGCCACACGTGTATGCAGAGTGTACACACCCACATAGAAAAAAAAAAAATGAAGCATAAAAATGAAGCGAAGCTCACGTGTGCGCTTTTCAATTTGTGTAATTAGAGGCAGCAGCTCACGAGGTAAAAGCGACACAAGAAATGGCATCTTTATTTGAATTTTTATAGTCGACAATGTTGCTTTTATACGCTTTTTTTTGTCCTGTAGCATTATATCGCGAGCGTATATAATAAATATATGTATATATATGTATATATTACTTTATATCAGCAATATATCAAAATAATATAATTAAACTTAGGATTCCGCATATCTACAGTATTCATAACCGACTTATCTTTAAAATAACTATCATAATCCTATTAGTACTAAAGATAATGATGTGAAATTTGGTATATCAGTGTAGAATACAATTTCAGAGGATGGTGGCAAGTTTGGTGCCTGTAACGTTCATATTGTGCCGCTGGCACACCATTAAATGATCAGTAAGGGTGTTGAAAATTTCGGTTCCTGTATCATCTTCTTTTCTTGTTTTTGTTATTTTTTTTTCTAGTTTAATTGTCGCTGCACACACACTAATGGAACCGCCCAGCTGATGGCTGTAGACCGCAACGGGCCAACCCTGTGAAAAGCAGAAGACAACAGAAAAACTCAGCACTAATTCGGCGGGGAGCCACCTGGAATGGGAACGGGAATGGGTCTGCGAACGGGATTTGGAATGGGCATGGTAATGGTAATGGAAGTGGAAGTGGGAAGTGGGTGTGCGTCTATGTGGGCCTACATAGACGTTGTTGCACACACTCCGAAATGTACACACAATAAGCGAAACCAGCATACAATACATATATAGAAATTTTCATTAAAAACCACTTTTAGGTTTTAGTTTTTGCAACCCACATTCTTGTGACCGGCAATGTTTTCGATTTCGCTACAAAAACAGTGGTGGTTGCCATCAAAAATATATTCCTAAAATATTTACATAAATAAAAATTAATTAATAAAAAAATATATATATTTTTAAAGGAGAAAATACATAAAATATATGTATTTTAAAATGTTAATGAAACATGCCAACTAAGGTCACACTGTGTGATATTTTTTGGCATTTTACAGATTCTTGCTTCATAGAATATTCAAGACTTTCGAAACACTAGGAAAAGCTTATAATTCTTGTAATCTCAGGATACTGAGGAACTGGAAAGTGTTTCCTTCAAAACAATGTTAATGATATATTCAGATATAATATTAAGATTCTTCTAGTAATATCTTATATCTATATCTAAGCAGAACCCACTGTAAATTCAATCTTTGTATAGTGCTTACTGTCTCTTTCTGCCCCAGTTACTTCACCATGCAAATATGTTGCTTTAACCTTATAAATGCAAGACGTTGACAGCGACTGCGACGGAGACAGCGACTGAGACTGCGACGGAGACGGACAACAGAGGCTGTTTTTTGGCCCTGTTTTGGGACCAGGCCAAAAATTAATGTAACAAAAAAAGCTTAATTTATGCGCATTTAATTATGAGCTGTTTTTTGTTTTTTTTTTTTTTTTTTGCAAAAATAAATAATGAAATAAACAAAATGTTATTTATAGAATATTACAGAATCTAGAAGAATGATTGGATAACATTTACAATGTTATTCTAAAGATATTTAAGCAAAATAAACTTAAGAGTTAAATAAAATGAAATTATGAGAAAATGTTAAGATAAAATATCTGTTCTATGCAATAAATAATTGGAAAATTAGACACAAAATGTTTAAGAATTCCAATCTCTCCTTTTGATCCTTTCTTATTTCAACCTGTTCCCACTAGCAGCAACGTCCAAGACGTCTTCACTGCAGCTGTTTCTTTTTTGCTTTGAAGACTACTTCACTGCCTCCGCGTCAGCAGATCTCGCACCCACGTGAAGCGTGTGGTTTTTGCTACCATTTTTTTTTTTGTTTTTTTTTTTTTGTGTTTGCCCACATTTCTTTCATTGCCAGGCAGCAGCTAGCCAGCTTAACTTGGCGCTAATCAGATGCGACAGCAACAACAGCAACAGCAACAGCACGAACACAGTTGCAGCTGGATGGATGGATGGATGGATACAGGCAAAAATAAAGTCTCGCCAAAAGCTGACGCCGCAATAAACAAGTCAAGAAAGCAACTGAAGAAACTAAAGCGACGAGCGGAGACAGACTGAGAGACAGGCGGAGACACGCAGCGACAGCTAAAGGTGGTGTGAGAGGTAGAGCGAGAGTGTCTGCTCTCGTCTGTCTCGTCTGGGTACAGTTGTGCTCAGGATGACAGTTTTATTTGGCTCCATAAGATACAAAATCTCATTAAAATAAGTAACGTTTTTGTTTCAATACCTTATGTAAGCACTATATACATTTTAAATAATGTACTAAGTAATATAGTCAGCAAAGTATCAAAAGTGCAATTTATTGCAATCTACTGGGCTCCGAATGATAATAAAGATCAACCACGAACAACAATAAAAGTCAAGAAACATCGGCATGTGCATTTTGTTCTTATAAACCGAGACTATGTGTAGGTTTTGTTTGTTCTGGAGCTGAAAGAACCCCTAAGCGTCCATGCCTGGCATATTATAAAGACTATATCTTTTACATAGTATTTGTAATTTATAATAAAAAGCTACGATATTAATACGATAGTCTATGCTATTATTGCGAACACAGCTGTACTTACATCAAGCACAATTGCTTTGCACCTATCAGTCTGGGAAGCTGCACCCTCCTCCTGCTCACACACATTGGTGTGTCTGTCTGGCTGACCAAACCGAATGACTCAATGAAACTTTTTCTTACTTGCCCTGCACAGTTCAACTAGTTTATTGAGCAATTGCTCCAAGGCAGAGGACTATAAATATACATACAAATTAGCATATATATATACATATTTCCATGTACTTTAGAGCCACACTGTAGAAGAAGCATAAATCGAATTTTCATTTATTGAATTAAAGTCGAGGCAAAGAAAAGGAAGTTTATATTTCCTATTGAAAAATTGATTAATTTAAATATCTAATTTCCACCTAAGCTGGATTACATAGGGCAACTTTATTGAAGGAACAAACTGTGTATTTTTATGCTTTATGCTTTATGCTTTATCTACAACTTGCTTCAAGTTGAAATATTAATAAGATAAAGATCGAAATAAGTTCGATTACATTCTAGTTACAGAAGTTTCATGTGTATTGAACAAGTTCAAGCCATTTAACCTGATCACTTGCATTCCTATATTTATTAATTGTAATTTGTTTTTGAAGGAAGCCTGCTGGCCCCGAGGCAATCGAGTGAAATTTAGCGAAAAGCCCACCGAAATCGAGTAACGAAAAAAAGAAAAAGAAAAATACCTAAATCAAATGCAGTAAATTATTATTTTCTTTCACTTTCCCGAAGCTTCTGCTGTGACTCCCACGCGCACGACAGGTGCAAACAATGTTGGCAATGCAATGCTTCGGGCAATTAACTGAGCAATTAGCCATGTTGTGAAGGAATTCGGCGATTTAGCATTATTGCATTAACATACATATTCGTGGCGGGCATTTATATCACGGATGGCGAAAGCAAGCACAATTAACTCCAAGACGATCATACCTATGGACTTTGGTAGATTTCAAATTATTTTCGTTGGGAGGCAACACTGGCGAGCAGAATTATAGCAACCAATATATCGCAAAAATAACACCTCCGATACAAACATATTGTCTAAAAATTTGTTTTTATTAGTTATTTTTAATTGCAACGCGTTCAAGTCCCTGGATTAAGTTCGTAACTTTATTCTTGACTGAGATTTCCTTAGTCTTTCATGGCCTTGGCTTTGGCTTTGGTTTTTGGTTTGGGGTTTTTGGGGCTTTCGGGTGCTGTGTCTGCCCCAACGCCAACGCACGATCTTCAATTCAATCCGAAATCCAAAAATTCAAGCAGAAACCTCAAGCTGCCTATTGGCACGCAAACTAATTAAGACGGCAATTAATGATTTGCTCTCCTCTCTCTTTCTATCTCTCTATCACTCGGGCGGCCATGGCCAATTGTGCGATGCGATGCGATGCCGAAATGGCCAAAAGCGCGCCGGAGTGAAAATGTGTTTGCAACGTTGCGTTGACCAAAAGCGGTTAACTGCAATGCCAGCTGGTAGAAAAAAAAAGTAAATAAAAATAAAAATAAAATAAGAGGGAGAAGGGGTGGCAACCCTGGCGGTGCGTGCATGTTAATGGCGAATGGCACACACACACTACCATATGTACGCACGCAGCGTGAAAAATAATGGAAATGGAAGAAAACAAATTAATTGCGAAAAATGTACGAAAATTTTCACATTCAATGACCTTGACAATGGCTTTGGCCCAAGTCGCTTAACAAGCTGTGGAGAGTTGCCGCCGATATGTGTGTGTGTGCGTGTAAATGTAGAAAACGTGACGAGTTACGTACTTTTTGGAGAAAGGTCGTTGATCATGGCTAAAAGTTGTTGTTGTTTTTTTTTTTTGTTTAATAGCGGTTTCAAAGTCAACATCAACTTAACGCGCTGCTGTTTTTGGCCATTTAAGTATTTCTAGTTTCGGTTGGCCCCTCTTCTCCTTCGCACCGATCGATCTCTCACCTGCCTCGACTTAACCTCACCGTCGCAAGGTTAACACGAAAGCCATTGGCCTCCCCGGGAAATTTCTTCAATTTTTTTTTTCGTTGCCTTGCCAAATTGAAGTAAATAACAAAAAAAAAAAAAGAAACAGTTGAACAGCGTGAACTTGAGGAAAGCCAACAAAGCTGAAAACAGAATGAGATTTTGACCAAGAATTAGAGTTCAAGGGAGAATCAATCTTGAGTTGACTTTCTAGGTATTCTTATTGTATTTATGTTTCGTTATCATTTTTTTTTCAGCTCGTGTTCCACAAACTGGAAGACACGTCTTCGGGCTAAGTAAGCTGACTGGATCTCTGATCAACGTTAAATACCAAATACAAACATAATAAAAATGCATTTGAGGGGAAATGGTGGTCATAGATGGTGGAGAACTAGTTGATGGCCCCAACTAATGCTAAATAGCCATATTCGGAGCAATTCGATGCCAATTTCCTTCCATCAGATGCAATTGCTCCATTCTCGGGCCGTATTCCACATTGCTTTTCACCGTTACGTGCGGGCCAATTTTCAAAGACACAGAGCGAGCTACGAAGATAAGATTGTGTCTCTTTCGCACTTATCTCTCCCAAGAATGGCAGAACGCGAAGAAGAAGAATCACAAAAAGTTGATCGAGGAATGTGGAATTTTGCGATGACGTCGGCGAATATTTTCGACACCATACCGTGATATTAACTTTTGCCTGGGGAAATTTTCGCTTAAAACTTTTCAATTCTTTAAGTGAATATTTAAGGCAATAATGAATTTCAGTGTACATTTATTATAAGTTATTGAAATATGTAAATAAATACTCATTTGCTACGTTCTATATTTCTTAACAATTATTTAGAATTTTTTATTAGCTTGAATTTCAGTTTTTGCCTGGAAGCCTTCCATGCAATTGTGTTTTTTTTTCTTTTTTGGATATTTGCAATTTGCAGTCTCTCCTCTTTGATTTCAATTTCTTCCAAAGAAGAGACAGCAATACCAAATGTGGCAAAATAAAATAAAAAAGAAAAACACGAAAAAAAAAAAGACAAGAGGGTGAGAAGAGACAGTCAAGGCGGGGCAGGGGCTGTGGCTGGGCGCGACGTCACCGCCGTTGGAGCCACTCCTTTGACCAGTTGCCCAAACATTGACTTCGCATTGTGTGTGTGTGCGTCTGTTGTTTTCTTTTTATGCTGCTGCTCACCCTCTCTCTCTCTCTCACTATCTGTCTCTTGCTCGCTCGCCTTGCGTGCTTATCGCCGTATGTTGCCGTTTCCTTTTATGCGTCATTTTGGCTCGAAATAGGCAATTATTTAAACAAAGATTAGTCAACGAAAAGCACAAATAAATAAGTCTACATATTGTTACTTATTTTTATTGCCATGTGTGTGCATCAATTGTATAAGCAACAACAACATCTAAAACAAGTGAAGCACACTCACGCAGCGGCTTTCCCTCTTTCACTTTTTCGCAAAGAGGAGTGCGAGTGAAACGGCAAGACCGGCACAAGCACCCGGTGACTTACTGTGAAAACCAGCCGAATTCTGACTAAAAATATGTATCAATTGCTAGCAATGCATTTGCCATAACAATAACAATAAAATAAAGAATAGCGAATGCCAGCGATATTGGATATTGTTTATGCGCGAACTACGGCTCAAGAATCGTCGAGAGCGCGGCTTATCAAATACATACAGACATGCATATGAAAGTATGTATGTACATACAAATGTAGCAACAGCCACTGAGTCACAGCCAAAAGCCGCAAGTCAGAGTAAGAGAGCAGCTCACTCTGCATGGGCGTGCGAGGCTGCATGTGTATGTGTGTTTTGCGGCTTATGCATGTGGAGCGTCTCTCTCTTCATCTCTGTTGCGCAAACGCGCTGTCGCATCACCTACTCCAGCTCTCGTCTGGTAGTTGTTTCGCCGCTGGCGCCGTTATTGTTAAAAACCGGCTTGAGGCTTCTACGACTAAATTTGTATGCCTACTAAATACCCTATTCAAAAACTAGAAAACTTATTCACAAGCCTTTTTTTTATTATTTACAATTACAATTACGTACAATTAAGTACAATTTAAATCTGCAATTTCCTATCCCCTACAAGATCAAACTTATTATTTACTGCTACCAATAATCAATAAGAAGTATAAAAAATAAATAAAATAAATTCTATACGTTCTATACGCATACGAAAATTCGATAACACGAGTCATATAAGAAAACTATTCCCAATTAAAAAAAAAAAAACTATTAAAGATATGTACATACATATGTATGTATGTATGTTGTAAATCTTAAGGTCACATAAAATATGCCATTGAAACAGTTGTTAAAAATTTATCTCATTTAGTTTTTTTGATTTATAGAAATATAGAATTACTATAGTGAGAGTTTACAAACCAATATAAATGCAATAATTGTTGGGATAAGGATAACAAAGGCGTTTACACAGTATAGCACCAAATTCCGGGAATTCTCCCTTGAATAGCTTCCCGTGACTAGTGGGGTATTTTGAAGAAGTCTTATGGCCACTCTTTACCTCAGCCCACAAGTTATTCTCCATAAAGATAACGTCTGAAGTGTGCGGGCATTCGATTATCGGAGGGAGATGACTAAGCCATCGCCCTGAAGAATTGTATTGAAACACATGCGGAGCATTAGGCGCCGAATGGCCGACCGCAGCTAAAGAGTATCAAAAATCCCATTGGAACTGATAGGACCCATGAAAACTATGTGTATATACACTCCACAGACACACACAGTCTGAGAGTGCAGACATTCAGAGAGAGAAAGAGACGGGGAAAATTCTCCGAAAAGCGAATCGGCGAACAATTCATACCCATATATGGTAAAACTTTGGACGCGGCTCAAAGAGAAGAGAGCCGGTTTTAGCTGTGCGCTGATAAGGCGAGCGGCGAACTGTTGAACGGTATGAAATATGCGGGGTGCGGGATGGCAGGCGGTACATGAGCGGTCTGGCTTTATAAAACGGGCGGCACCGACCAGTTTTCATATCACTACCGTTTGAGTTCTTGTGCTGTGTGGATACTCCTCCCGACGCAAAGCCGCTCCATCAGCCAGCAGTCGTCTACTTTAGAGACACCAAACCGAAAGACTTAATTTATATTTATTTAATTAATTTTAATAAAACAGACCAAAAGTAAGTATTCAGTACCGCGATAACTGTGTGAAAAAGACGTTAATTTTTTTTGATAAACCATATATTTTTTTGTGTGCCAGTGTTTATAAAGTGATCTAAAAAAGCAGCCAATTATAAGAGTTATTGTATTGACCAAAACTCAGAAACCAGCAAGGCAAGAGCTTTGATCGTTCGGCTATAAATTGATACAAAAATACCCTGGTTGATAATACCATAACTCCGAATTCAGCAACAAAACCCCCAGACCTCCATATCACATAAGGATAGTCCAATAAGAATCTCCTCCCAAAAGTGTACAGTTATCAAAGATAAAGCCCTTGCAAATCCAAGAATTCCATGAGATCACTGCGATCTCATTGCCCCCAAAACCTATAAAGTGGGCGTGTCAAGACGATTTCACTCACCGATATTCCAAAAATCATGGCGACAGTTTCGTTTCGTTTCTGTGCTTTCTGCACACTTTCTTTTTCCCACGCCTCGAGAAACCAGATCAATTGTTCCAATAGCGATCATCACCTCTATGTTTATGCGATGATTCCAATAATTGTGGAATGCGAGCAATAATCTGATACTTTGGATTTGGATCAAGTTATAATCGTCGCTTGTGTGACGTAGGCAGCGGATCGCGTCGCGTCATTAAGGTCGATTCGGCCTAAACAGAATTTTTGCCGGTTTCCCAAGTCGTCGCTGCAAAAATGGAGAAAACCTTCGGCTTTGCATACATGCATGTGTGAGTGTGCTGAGCGCCGTGTGAGAGAGAGCACGAAAGGCGAGCGATTGCTTTTCGCCTCGAAACATGACCATATATGGTCACAAAAGTTGGCAGCCGCAACTCAACACACCAGCGCTCTCTGTCGCACGCATGCGCCGGGTCCGAGCGTTGAGCACAGCAGAGAGAGGGAGATAGAGCGAGAAAGATAGGCCGCCGCCGACGCAGGCAGCGAGGAGGGAATCGCAGTTAACTGGCATTCGCCGTTCGTTCGCTTCGTTCAATCATTCCTCTTTCGGCAGTCGTTCGGTGCGGTTCAGTTCACTTGAGCTTACTATTTCTCGCCTTGAATTTGTTTAATTGAACAAAAAGGTAACGGTTTTTGGCTCTGGGTGAAAATTAGTTCAGCTAACTGAAAGTATTCCGCGCTTTTTTTTTTTTTCTTTACAAACTTAAACTCTATGTGCTTTTTTTTTCTTAAATAAACTAAATACAATTTTTTAAAACAAGCGCCATCTTAAGGCGTCTTATAGAGAAGTGCTCTCTCTCCTTTAGCGGTTCTCTTTTGCACCGGCTTTTGTAAAAGTTCTTCAAAGTTTCTCCTTCCTTTTTCGGGAATTTTTTTTGTCGTTATCCAAATTGCGGTTTTTTAGGGGTGGGGCTTTTTGAAGAGTCTTCCATTTTTTTTTCACAGTTATTAAAAATTTTCCAAAATAAATATTTTACCTTAAAAGAAGTTTTCACTTTATAATAAAATATTTGGAAAGAAAAAATATTTTTCAAATTTAAAAGTTTTGTGTAATTTTTTTTTATTTTTATAAGTAAATACTTTAAGAATAAATGCATTTTCCAAAAACTTTATTTTGACTTGCTATAAAGAATAAATTAACTGAAAATTGCCTTAAGTTCCTGAAACACAAGATTCACGTACATTTAAAGTATATGGTTTAAATACACGAATACATATTTTATTTTATTTGTAATATTTTTTTTAGTGTTAAACTAACCGGCGTTTATTATCTGAAATTGCAGCTTACAAAATGTGTGACGAGGAAGTTGCTGCATTGGTTGTCGACAACGGCTCCGGCATGTGCAAGGCTGGTTTCGCCGGAGACGATGCGCCCCGCGCCGTCTTCCCCTCGATTGTGGGTCGCCCCCGCCACCAGGGTGTGATGGTTGGCATGGGCCAGAAGGACTCGTATGTCGGTGATGAGGCCCAGAGCAAGCGTGGTATCCTCACCCTGAAGTACCCCATTGAGCACGGTATCGTGACCAACTGGGATGATATGGAGAAGATCTGGCACCACACCTTCTACAATGAGCTGCGTGTGGCCCCCGAGGAGCACCCCGTGCTGCTGACCGAGGCCCCGCTGAACCCGAAGGCCAACCGTGAGAAGATGACACAGATCATGTTCGAGACCTTCAACACACCCGCCATGTACGTGGCCATCCAGGCTGTGCTCTCGCTGTACGCCTCTGGCCGTACCACCGGTATCGTCCTCGACTCTGGTGATGGTGTCTCCCACACCGTTCCCATCTATGAGGGTTATGCCCTGCCCCACGCCATCCTTCGTCTGGATTTGGCCGGTCGCGATCTGACCGACTACCTGATGAAGATCCTGACTGAGCGCGGCTACTCGTTCACCACCACCGCCGAGCGTGAGATCGTGCGTGACATCAAGGAGAAGCTGTGCTATGTCGCTCTTGACTTCGAGCAGGAGATGGCCACCGCTGCCAGCAGCTCGTCGCTGGAGAAGTCCTACGAACTTCCCGACGGACAGGTCATCACCATTGGCAACGAGCGTTTCCGTTGCCCCGAGGCCCTGTTCCAGCCCTCGTTCTTGGGAATGGAGGCGTGCGGCATCCATGAGACCACCTACAACTCGATCATGAAGTGCGATGTCGATATCCGTAAGGATCTGTACGCCAACACTGTTCTGTCCGGTGGTACCACCATGTACCCTGGCATTGCTGACCGCATGCAGAAGGAGATCACCGCCCTGGCCCCATCCACCATGAAGATCAAGATCATTGCTCCCCCAGAGCGCAAGTACTCCGTCTGGATCGGTGGCTCCATCCTGGCTTCTCTGTCCACCTTCCAGCAGATGTGGATCTCCAAGCAGGAGTACGACGAGTCTGGTCCCTCCATTGTGCACCGCAAGTGCTTCTAAGCTGGACCAGGATCAGGATCAGGAGGAGTGGTTAGAAGAGGATGAGGAGGAGGAGAAGGAGGAGGAAACAGCAGCAGCAGCAGTAGTGCAAGTGCGAGTGGTGGCAGTTTGGAGTGCAGCACAACAACAACAACAAGAACAACACCAATCAGATGATGAAAAGCAGAAGCAACAGCAGCAACACACAAGCATTATCATGATCATCGTGCATCCGGCGCCAATGCCGTTATTTGGCCCGTTGAGTTGTGTTGTAGCATTAATTTAATTAATTTATTCCACATGAAATATGATAAACTATGTATTTTTTGTTTTTTTTTTTGTATACCTTTAATATAACAACTTTAAACAAACAAAAAAGCAAAGAAAATGAGAAAAAACAGCATATTCTGCCATTTCACAGACACACCAACACACACACAAACACGAACACACATACACACTACCTGCACACGCAGCAGAACACACACACACACTCGCGGCATGACAAGGCAAACATCAACATCCGGAGGATCAAGAAGAAAAAGAACAGATATTCCCCAAAGCAAAAAAGACAAAACAACATGAAGAACACACAAAAACAATGCAAAACACAAACAACACACTAGCGTTTTGTAAAATTCGTCAGCAACCTTATGTATTATTTTTTAATTATGATGTAATTATAAACAAAGTGAAACAAAAATATGAAAACAAAAAGGAAAAAACCAAACTGTCTTCTCTTTCGTCCTCCCCCCCCATTCCTCATCTGTCTTTCTCTCTGCCTTCCCTACCCCACACTCTGCTGCTCTGCTCTGCTCGCTCGCCCGCGCTCTTTCCTTATCTCTGCCTGTGCCGCCTCTCCTTCAACAATCTTTGCCGGCCGGCAAAGTTACCAATACGCCAACACCCCTCCACAAACACACAGACACTTGGCTGCAGTTTCACACACACACACACACTCGAGGAGCATATAAGCATATGTAATTTTTTTTATTTGTACACTTTTCTAATTGCATGCGTATCGAATGATAAGTTTACGCCTGAAAATGTTAATTAAAATGTGAAAATGCAACTTAAAAGAAACGAAAGCAAAACATGAAACTATTTCGGAGATTTATTAAATATGTATTTACAAGGTACCGTTGCAGCGGCTTGTGTGGAGTTGCTGTGGGAGGAGGTGGAACTGGGTATGGGGGGTAAGGTCACCGACCCAAAGCTGTTAAAACAGCTGTTAATGTGCTGCAATTTGAGAGGCGGCCGTCGACGTCTCGCTCGCACGCACACGCATGCTAATGCCTGAAGAGTGCCGATTAAAATGCCGTTTTAAGTAGCGAGATAAAAAAAAAACGATAGAAAAATGGGCGCTCAAAGCGGAGGAGCGGATAATACGATAAACGCGCTAACACAAATCAGTCGGCATAGTTGTATGTACATATGTACATACATACAGATATGTGTATGTATGTATGTATGCATGGTCGCAGAATTTGAAAAATTTGATCGGTGTTTTTTAATTAAAAACTCTTGTCCTGTTGCCTGTTGGTTCTCTGAATTAAATCCCTGTTATAGGGTCCTGGAGTTGCTTTAATAATATTTAATATACTGGATATGTATACATACAGAAATACATAATATTTATCATACTGTGCCTTCCACTTTAATTCTTCGTTATGTTGGGTTCAACGGTTCCGTTTTTATAGCTCATCTCCTAAGCTTTATTCTTTTTCTTGTTCTTCTTGTTCTCACATGCATTCATACATACATATGTATGTACATGTGTATGTAATGTTAGTATATATGTATAAGTATATGTTTTTCTTCGATTTTCAAGCGCTTGGCTATAATTCCCAAAATGATATTCATAATCCTTCGAACATGTGGATACTGCGAATATTTTCGGGGCAAAAATGGACCTTAATAGACACCAATTAATTTAATAGAAGCTTCACTATATACTTTTAGTATTTTGATTTTTGTCTATGCTTTTAAATTCACCAAAATGCCATTTACTTACAGGGTATCATCCTGCCCGACTACAAAGTAGGCCCTAATGCGGCCCTGAATATTCAGCAATGTGATCCCTTCAGCCGGAGGTCAGGCGACGTGATTGTCCGGACTTCAATATTCCCGTCTTGGATCCGGCGTACTTCGGACAGAACAACTTGGGACGGCGATTCGGGCGGAGTGAACAAAAGAGAGCAGCAATTACGATGACAATACCGGAAGCATTCAAGGATCAGGAAATATTTGTAACCGGCGCCTCCGGTGGGTTAACTACTATTAAAGGATCATTCCATTTTTGTTAACTTTGCAACAACTGAAATTTGAAAATAATTTATTATATTGCGATCAGGTTTCGTGGGCAAGGCGCTGGTTGAGAAGTTGCTGCGATCCTGTCCAACACTGGGCCGGATTTACGTACTGATGCGGCCCAAAAAGGGGCACAATATCGAGGAGCGGCTGCAGCTCCAATGGGAGACGAAACTGTACGAGCGGGTGCGAAGGGAGCAGCCCGATGCCCGATCCAAGTTGGTGGCCATAGCTGGGGACGTGGAGCAGTTGGGGCTGGGCATCAGTGCTGCCGATCTGGAGCGGTTAAAAAACGTCAACATCGTGTATCACTCGGCGGCCAGTGTGCGGTATGTAGATCTTATTAATTATTAGTCCAAACTTTGAAAAATACCACAATTTTAAGGGTTCCTTCATATTTTATAATATGTTCTTAAAACTATTAACTGTTATTTCCTTTTGTGCTTATAATTCCCAACTAACTTTAGGGTTTTGTTTCAAATTTGTGATTTAATTTGGGGTATTTATAAAAAAAGCATTCATTTGTACAACAATTACAAAGCTTCGATATTGTTCTTATATCTGTTATTTGCATTTTCCGTTTAAACTTATATTTCCCAACTAGATTCTCGGGTTTGTTAACAATACGTTGTAATTCGTCTTAAATTTTAATGAAATTCATGTCGAATAAGTCCTGAACTTTACAGAAAACAAACCCTATGATAGTAATAATGTTATTCTTGGACGTTGATGTACTACGGGTCAGTCAACTCAGGTGGCCCTTGCGACACCAAGCACGTGCTTGATAAACTGATTTCCAAAATAATTAGTGAATATCATTTAGTTTTGATGACGCCCTGCGCACCGCCATATTCATGAACACCCGTGGCACCCATGAACTGATCAAATTGGCACTGGCCTGGCCTAAACTAAGGGCCTTTGTCCATGTTTCCACCACGTATGCCAATCCCGGAGTTCTGGAGGTGGAGGAGCGCGTCTATCCACCGCTGGCCGATTGGCGTACAACCATTAAGCTGGCGGAGACCTACGACGAGGAGACTTTAAACATTTATAATCTCAAGTTAGTAGTGTGTTGGAATTAAGGATCACACGGTTCTATAGTTGGATTATTCCTTTCGCAGATATGGAAATTTCCAACCCAATACGTACACCTTTACGAAGAGCCTGGCCGAGCAGGTGGTCAACGATTACCGGGATAAGCTGCCCATCTTTATTTTTAGGCCTTCAATTGGTAGGGGTTTCTTTTATTTATTTCTTTTTTTTATTTTTATACTAAAATTCCACATCTACAGTGGTGTCGACAATTGAGGAGCCCATGCCCGGCTGGGCGGATAATTTCAATGGACCCACTGGCCTCCTGGTTGCCTGCGGCACCGGCATTCTTCGTTCCCAGAACTGTGATCCCAATATTGTGTCCGATTTCGTGCCGGCCGATGTGGTGGCCCGTACACTAATCACATCCGCTTACAAGTTTATTTCGGAAGCTAAGCGCCGGGAGGAGGGCAAGGCCAGGGGCGAGGAAAGTGAGATGTATGTGATCAACTGTGCCACGGCCAATATATCGCCCATAACCATGGGTGAGGTGATTGAGATCGGCAAGACTTTTATACGACAGAATCCGTTTGAGAAGACACTGTGGCTGCCAGGGGGAAGTATGACAACGTGTCCGGTTCTGCACTTTATAAGGGTGAGTAATAATAATAATAATATAATAATAATAATATAATAATATATCTCTATATAATATACATATCTCCAATATATTGTCAGTTCTGCACCATGCATCTTCTCATGGCCGTCGTGGTGGACACCTTGCTCCGGCTCTCTAACGAAAAACCCTTGTAAGTTTGCCCAAGTCAATTACATATTAATTAAACTATTAAATGGGCTTACAAATATTTAATTTCCTGTCCCATTTCTTTTGCTTGCAGCCTCATGAAGCTACAGCGTCGCATTTTTGCCGCCTTTAGTGCCCTGCAAGTTTTTGCCATTACCGAATGGCACTTTCAGAATAACAATTTCCGGGCCCTGCACGATTTAGTTCCGGAAAATGAAGTGTGAGTTCGAGTTCTTTTAGATTAAATAGAATTTATGTGAGTAAGAAGACCGTGCGAACACGAATGCTTACGCTGTCGTTGTGAGCAGAGCTCGGGCAGAGAAACATGCAGACTAGCGAGTCTATCTGTACAGCATCGCTGGCTTATAAAGAAAACCCAAGCTATGTCTGTTTCAGCCTCTGCTTCTATTTAAAATATACAAGTATACGAGTATACATACATTCTTTTAAATTGTTAATCTTTTTGGATTTCCATTTCGTCTTTGCAGTTCCAGCTTTGGCTTCATGCAGCATGCGAAAATCAACTATGTGGAGTTCTTCCAGCATGGCATCCGTGGCGCCAAGGAGTTCCTGCTGAATGAAAGTCCCGAAAGCAGCAAAGCCGCCAGATTCAGGGTGAAGATCTTTTACGTTTTGGACTATTTGTGTCGCGGCATCGTCTACAGTTTCCTGCTCCGACTGATTTATAAATTTCTTCTGAGACTCTGGTAGCTTTTAAAAAATTTCAAATCTCAAATACTTAAATATTTTTGTACAATATTTTTTTTCATTACCTTACAATATATAATCTGGCATTGGTTTAGTTTTCTTCTCTTTTTTGTTGCTTACTCTATGATATTGTTTTAAACAAATACCCTCGTATGTTTTATAGAAATGTTATTGCTTGATTAAAATAAAAATTTTAAATTCAACAGACTAAATTTGTTATCGATCTGGCAGCACTGTTTTTTTGGTTTTATAGCAAGCGCCACCTGGGTATATTTTCTTGGTACTTAACTTTTTGCAACAAAATAAATACAAAAATAAATATATGTGAAGAAAACACTTGTTCTGTTTACTAAAATGGCAGATATTTATACAATTTTGTGGAATCTTCAGTTTTGACCTGCCGTCAGCCCTGGAAGTATCTCACGAGTCAGGCTATCATTGCTATGCTCGCTGCAGCCTAATCGATAGCCACATATCGCTTAAGAACCTATCGCGCATATCGATACTACATATACAAGTACAGTAATTGTGAAAAACATTAAACTAAACTCGGCGAATAAACAACAAGAAGGAGAGATAGGAGCCACCAGCAGCAGCAGGAGTGGTGCAACGAGCGGAGGACACAGGAAATAGTGCAAGAATCGGGGGGGAGACGAAGCCAACGGAGAAGGACTTCCGTGTACGCCGGGACGTGCGAGGCGGGCCAGCTTCAGCGGAGAGCGCAGAGCAACCCACCGCCTCCGTTGCCTCCCCTCCCCCGTTGCGGGGAGAGCGAGTAACCGCTAATTGGATTGCATTTTTTTTTGTTGTTTTGGGGCAAGAAAAGAGGCGACAAAAAGAAGGAGAAGAATAGGAAGAGAGCCGCGGGCGCAAGGAGGACGCAATGGCCACCACGCAGCAATACTCGCTGCGATGGAACAACTACCTGCGCCACCTCACCTACTCGCTGGACAACCATCGCCTGAACGATGACTTTGTCGATGTGAGCCTGTGCGTTGACGGGCGACGGATCAAGGCGCACAAGGTGGTCTTATCCTCCTGCTCCTCGTACTTCAAGGAGATCTTCAAGGAGAATCCTCATCCCCACCCGGTCATTATCTTTAAGTTTATCAAGTTTGAGGATCTCAACTCGATCATCGAGTTCATGTACCAGGTGGGTGAAGCCCCACAGGCTTAAGTTTAATCATCTTTCGTTTATATTTAATTAATTTTCGATGTTTTATCCCCACCCAGGGCGAGGTTAATGTGCAGCAGGAGGCCCTGCAGTCGTTCCTGCAAACTGCCGAATTACTGGCCGTCCAGGGACTTACCGCCGAGGAGAAGGAGAGGCCACAGTTGCCGGTGGCGCCGCTTATAAGCGAGCATAAGCTAATCAAGACCATACCGAGCACCATACGGGCAGTTAGCGATCATCAGCATCAGCACCACCACCATCACCACCAAGTTAACACAGTGGCCCAGCAGCAGGGGCAGACGACTGCGCAGACCATCGAAATACCAACGGCCACGCTGCTGCAGGCAACCACCGCTAGCCAGGTGCAATCGCAGGTGGCGGCAGCTGCTGCAGCAGCAGCACAGTTGCAGCAGGTTCAGCAACAGCAGCAGCAGCAGCAGCAGCAACAACAGCAGCATCATCATGTACAAACCACACAGATTCAGCACATTCAAGTGCAATCTGCACCGCCTCCGCAGCAGCAACAGCAACAACAACAGCAGCAGCAGCAGCAGCAGCAATCCCAGCAGCAGCAGCAGCAGCAACAAACCCAACAACCGCAGCAACAGACGACGCCCGTGCAAGCCCAGCATTTGACCATTACCAATGCAGTGGCTCTGCCAGCGACCAGAACGGTGAAAAAGCGCAAGCTAACCTTCTCCGACGATGATGACAACATCTACACCACCGAAACCGTTGACTATGCCGTCAAGGATGAGCAGACCATCGTTAAATGTAAGTCACTGAATTCCCCACATACTCGTATATATATTAACCGATAACACCATATACTTTTAGCCGCCGAAATGACTTTTTTACGCGGCTCCGTCAAGATGGACATACCCGACTATATTGTCGGCGAGGTCGACGATCGTCTGTCGGATGGCGCCACACCGCAAACGTCACAGGATGCCACCACGGGTGCTGCCCAAACGGTGGCCCAATATTCCTCCGAGTACGAGATTCTCACCGAGTCTGAAATTGAGGAGAAGTATCAGGCGGATGCGGACAATGCTGAAATTGCCATAGAAATGAGTTAGTATATTCACTTACAAATAACATTTGAATTTAAAATTTAACATTTTTAATCTTCGCTAATTTAGCTCGCTTGCTGGGCAATGCCAGCGGTACGGGGGCAGCGGCGGCGGCAGGGAGTAGCGGCCTGGAGGATGAGGGTGGTGGCGGTGGTGCGACGGCGACGGGTCCCTCGACTACGGTGTCTGCGACGCCGGTCAAGTCGGACAGCAAGTCCAGCGGGGCGAACGGTGAGTGTTTTTCTCTTATTTTGTTTATATGCTATATTATAATGAGGAGGAAGCGGTGTGTCCAGAGGACCTACTCTGCGACTAGGCAGAAAACATCGATAAATAGATAATATATCGATAATTGAAGCAATTTTGATATTTTAAGTGATTTATGTAAAATAAATCGATATTTTGATTAGGAAAAAAGAGTCGAATAAATAAAAAATACATATTTTTAATAATATCGATGTTATTCGATATTTATAAGTTCAATTTCTTTAATCGAAAATAGATAAATAAATTAAATATAATTTAATCTGATATTTTTCGATATATGCACAATAAATCGATAGTTTGATTGATATAATAAACCAATTTAATCGTAAAAAGAGACAATATAATTAAATACATCATTTTAATAATATGGATATTTAAAATGTAGCTTTTTGTCACCGAAAAATAATAATATCGTAATTTTAAAGTCCAATTTCGATATATCAAATGCTTACACTATTTTCCATATATTGTTGAGCTGGATATGTTTTGTCGATATATTACTTATCGAACATTTCCCATCGATATACAAAAATCTCTAACCGATATCCAAAGATGCTTGATCAATAAGTTTTTATTTTAATTGTTGTACTTAAGCTTAATTTAGTTGAATTTCCAGTGATTTCCTTTGAGTTTTTAACAGTTTTGCTTAAGTTTCTGAAAGTAAAGGTGTTTATAAGTTTTAATTAATTTTTTTTTGTATATTATTTAAATGTGTTCTGTGTGTGCGTGCGCTTAAGTTTAAAGTTAAGAGGCTGTGGAAATAAATATAGATGCTTGGCAAACTTGGCTTGGTCCTGTAGCTTTACTCCTTCATTTTTTTTTTGTGGATGCTGTGTGAATTAAGTATTTAGTTGTTGTTGTGGCTGTCGAATATGTCTCCAACGCGTATGTCCAGCTAGGAATGGATCGAACCATCCCATTAGAGCCACTGTTTAACTGATTGTACGTATTTTCTGTATATTTTTAGATTCACCCAATAATAAGTGGACAGAATGTCAGTTTTGCAAAATGGTTATAACCACGGTGAATCTTTGGAGACATATTCGCACCCAACACACACCACAACCGCCGCGCAAATGCGATCTTTGCAATAAGAATTTCAAGAACAAGTACAGCCTGCGCGAGCACATACGCATCTCGCACGAGCAGAAGGTGTCCATCAAGACGGAGAACTGATCCGTCGCAATCCAGCGTTGTCAGCGTTGACCGGGAGAGAGATATAACACATAGTTAATTACGTCCAGCTTAGCGAAAGAAAGAGTCAGTGAGTCAGCCAGTTAATATGCCCCAAAATTCCCCCACATTGCCCTCAACTAGCCAAAATTGTCAACTCAAATGCAAAGCAGAAACAGTTCAAGAGCATTATATACTCTTAGCGTACATGTTGCGTGTCTAAACTATATATTAAACTTATATATAAATGTATTTAAGTCCGAGTCAGAGTCAGTCGGAGAGCGGAGCTGGTAATCCCGTCGTTGACCAAGCCACATTTTGATTTAAGAACCCGTTTATAAATATTATATATATTATATATATAAATTAACTTTTTATATTAGATAGCAAAGTACAAGACCCTCCTCCAAGTAACCCTTGACCCATTTTGTACATAGACACTGGTCAGTGATCACAGGAATATTTAGAGTTTAAGGATTAATTAGGAACCCATTTACATTCGCTGAAATGTATCCCTAAGTTATCACACCCTTTGTCTTTTAGCCTTTTAAGAACTGTAACATCCCATGAATACCTTAAATGGTATGTACATACGAGTATATGTAGAAATACACAGTGCCAGTCGACTTAACCTAGTGGCTAGTCTTTTAATCTCTGGAGATTTCTGTGAGATTGATTCCCTTGTACTTTGCTCAGTCAGGTCCTTAAATGAAAATGAACAGATATAATAATAATACAACCCCGCCCTCCCCAAAACATCATTGTGTACAAATTTAATATTTAAATACGAATTGTAATTCGATCCAGCGCTTTGTCTTAGCCAGCATTTAAGCGCTGGGCGGGCCCCCCTTGAGTGTACATTAGCTAAATTAGTTTGTAGTTTATAGTTTATATCTGATGATAGCTTCATAGTTTAGTTTAAGCCCGAGTAAATTGCGAGTAGAGCGAGCCAAGTGAATATATGGAAGTCATAATGTGTACGCTAGGATTAGGATTGAGCAGAGAAAAGAGTATTTTCCAATACAAAAATAATAAGAAAAATGACAAAACACCTGTGTAACCCTGTAGAAATCCTCTCTTAAAGACAACTTTACTAAAGTACTAAAGATAATCTAGTTAAATGAAACAACTCATACGTATTACTTATCGATCCACATATTGATCTATGTATACACACAACACACAACACACATATAGTTAATGTTATATCTATGCTACTATATATGCGCCTGTCTTTTTGGGCTACAAATCCCCCTTTCCTTCGAAAATATGTATTTTTTCGCCCTAGGACCGATCTCACTGATAGAAATAACAAAATAATAATAATAAAAAAAAGAAGGAATTTATCAACGAAATGTAGAAACTCTGGGTAAGGTCCGTAAAGCGAGTTTATCAGGAGGAGAGTTCCGGTTCTCACTTTCACCAGTTTCTGTCGAATCGAAAAAAAGGAGCAAAATTTGTTCTGCCTCTGTAAGCAGGGCTGGCCACGAAATCGCTTGAGAGTAACCCTCTTGCAGGTGATTTCAAATCTCCAGCGATTTCTGTGCCACCTATGCAGGGAGAGTATTTAGTAAAACTCCGAACAAGTCAGATAAAAACAACTACTCCTAAGTCCCAATATGTGTATCTTTGTATATTGATTTATACAGATCGATGAAATGAAACAAAATTACTCAAAATCCAAATACCTTTTGCTGGAAACAGCAAAAAAGAAAGAGACGCAGCTACAGAGCAACGGCAAAAGCGAACGAGAAAACGAGAGAGAGAAAAATAAAAGAATACATGTAAACAAATTTAAAATTTAAATGTATTTCTTGTGTAGAATATGTAGTAAGAAAATGGCTTAAAAACAATGTATTTTCTTTTTATTAATTTAATCAATGTTTGGTTCTGTATAATTTGTTTTGATTTAACAAAGAATTTGTTTAAATTATATTAATTTATTACGTTATTTAAATTACACTTTCTTATTTATGAATGCTGGGAGGGGATTATATATTATGGGATTTTGCTAATTACCTTAATTTGAATTACGTTTTTTAAGATTTAAGAGATGGTAAGTACAAATTGTTGCAATTTGCAGAGGCTATTATTATATTTATAACGCAATAAAGGAGGCATCTCCGATCCCATAAAGTATATATAATAAATTCTCGATCAGCGTTAACAGCCGAATCGATCTAGCCGTGTCCGTTTGTCCGTCGGTTTCTATGTAAACTAGTCTCTCAGTTTTTGAGCTATAAGGTTGATATTTTCAGCATAGTCTTATTTTTTATACTTACAGTATATTATTCATATAATGTATAAAATATATATATATATTATACATATATATTGTATGTGGAAACGGATTACTATATCATATAGCTGCCTGGTTTTTCTTCTTGCAGCTCCCAGAACATCGTTTAAATCGGAACCTGGAGGTGCTGATAAAACAGGAGACGGTGGAACCGTGGCACCACCACCGCCAGCACCACTTACTGGAGCCGCCGCCGCCGCCGCTGGCAGTGATGATGAAAGTGCTGGTCTTATGCCATTGGTATGCAGCTTTTGCAAGCGTCGCCTGAAGTCGGTGCACGCCCTGCGTCGTCACATTGCCTGCCGGCACTCGGAGATTCAGGGCCGGGAGCACGAGTGCTTCATCTGCATCAAGAGCTTCAAGACCAAGTGGTCGCTGTCCACGCACAATTCCCGCTTCCATCGCGATCGCTCAAGCAAGGAGTTCACCAAGATCGAATTTAGTGATCAGTAAACCCGGGGTAAGCCCAAGGTTCAAGTATTTTATTTTAAAATTCTGTTTAGGCATATATTTTGTATATTTTTTAGTTTGTTTTTAAATATCTCTTAAGACGTATGTATGTCGTATGTATTCTTGTTTGGATATGCAAATTGAAGCAAATTAACTAATCATCAGCACACGAAAGTTCCTCCCGTCCGCTAAATGGTTCTCAATTAGGACAATTATTAAGAAATCTATTGCGCAATCTGACAAAAAGGGAAAAGAAAATAAATCCGCTTATTGGGAACCAAATAAACACGCCGGTTTTTTTTTTGTTTGGTGTTTTCAAACCACCAGCGATGAGAGAATACTTTCTTGCCAATTTTAAATTGTTGTAAAAGATTGCAATTATATTGATAGAATTGTGTACATTTTGCCTATTTTTAAGTCAACTTTTTAATCACAAAACAAATTATATGTGTATGTATATTATATAGCAATGACAAGATAATGAATAAACAAAATATATTATATGTAAGTACATTTCAATTGAGTTTTTTTTTTGGTACTCAAAGGGTACCACAAATATATTTGGGGTACATTTTGAGGGATAGAAGTACAAGAACAAAACTTACACATCACGTTCTTAGCTTAGGTATTACCTTTATCTATAACGTAAATACGGGGTGATATGAAGATTACTAACTAGTTAAGTCACCTCCAATTACTAAGTATAATTTCTAGATCCTATTTGCCTGTAGAAAATCGTATCAAATACAAGAACCCCTTAGAACTCTGTGCAAATTACAACGATTTGTAGACAGTAATCTCAAACTAAAAACTTTAATCCAAACAGCAAACATTCAGGCCCTATGCCTGTAGTTTTTTCCTCTCATTCTTTGCTCATATTTTTTTTAGTCGCGCCTACTAACACCTAACCCTAACAAGCACGTGCTGACCGTAGTGCCTCAATGTCCAAGAACTTGGAAAACATTTCAAGAACAAAACTTACAACTTGTTGGGAATAAGCAACGCACTTTACCTGTAACAAGTTTGCATTCCTCCTCTCTGCTCTCTTATTTTTCATACTTTGTGTGTAAATTTTGTTACCATGCTCCTAGCTGGACATGCAGTGCCCAACCCTGTTCTTAAGCCCATTAAAACATGTTCTTTAATGTGAAATAAATGCGTTTAATGACTTAACTACTAGTTCAACTTGTATCGCGAGTTAAGAAGTTGAAAGATTGTTTTCCAGTCGAAATTCGATACAAAAAAAAAAGATATATACATATGTATATATATATATATATATAGATTAGAAGGATATAGAATAATCCTTCAGTTTAGTAGTTCTCCAGGCCCGGCAGCGGGAACTTCCTGCTGAACTCCACCACCGAGTTGCGGATTTTATCCTTCTTCGCCTTCACCGTCGCATTCTCGTCTAGCACCTTGTGGAAATCTGCCATCTTGGGGCTGGAGGCGACCTTAACTGCCTCGGCACCCAACTTCAAAGCGTCATCAATAAAGGCCACCACCTGTTCGATGTCCTTCTCCACCAGACCGCGCGTGGTCAGTGCGGGAGTGCCGAGACGAATGCCTGAGGGATTAAGTGCTGACTTATCGCCGGGCACCGTGTTCTTGTTGCAGGCAATGCCCACCTCCTCCAGAATATACTCGGCCTTGGCGCCGGTCAAGCCAGCCTTGCGTACATCCACCAGCACCAGATGGACATCAGTGCCGCCGGTGGCCACCTCATAGCCACGTGAGATCAGGCCATCGCACAGGACCTTGGCATTCTTCAACACCTGCGTCTGATACTCCTTAAATTCCGGTGTCTTGGCCTGCTTGAAGGCCGTGGCAATACCACCGACGGCATTGTTGTGGGGCCCGCCCTGCAACGATGGAAACACCGCCTGATTGATGCGCTCCTCCAGATCGTACAGGATCTTGTCGCCATTGGGCTTGGTGCTGCGCACGCCCTTGCGGAAGAAGATGACACCGGAACGGGGACCGCGCAGTGTCTTGTGCGTGGTGGTGGTCACAATGTCGGCATATTCAAACGGTGACGGAATCAAGCCGGCGGCCACAATGCCAGCCACATGAGCCATGTCGGCCATCAAATAGGCACCGACATCGTCGCAGATCTGACGGAAACGTGCATAGTCCAGGAGACGGGAATAGCACGAGATGCCGGCAATAATGATCTGCGGACGGAAGTTTTTAGCGGCCTCCGCGAGCTTGTCGTAATCAATAATGCCCGTCTCCGGATTGACCTTGTACGGCATGCTCTCGAAGAAGATTGAGGTGGCCGAGATCTTCTTGGTGGGCGTAAAGAAGCCATGGGTAAGATGACCGCCATCGGGTAGATCCAAGCCCATAATGCGATCATGAGGACGGCACACACCGGTATAGACGGCCAAATTGGCCGGTGAACCCGAATACGGCTGGACATTGACGCCCCATTGGTCCTCGCTGAGGTTAAACAGTTCGCGTCCACGTTTCTGGGCCAGCAGTTCGATGCAGTCGATGAACTCGTTGCCGCCATAGTAACTGCAATTAATAAGAAGGGATTAGTCAGGATTTACGGGAGGTTTACCAAGAATAACTTAGTTAAATAGATTCTTGCACTAAGAGAGATTTTAATTTAAAACAGGGGTGCCCAAGGCTCGACTTGCGAGAAAAGGATGTACACGAAATGTAAGCAATGTACCCGAGTGGTAAAATTGTAATTTTGTGTCTTAATCTAGCCTTTTTTTAGAGTATTATTAACTAGTTAGTCAGAGCTATTTTTTATATCATTTTACAACAAAATTTTGGCTATTTTCATATCTTATTATGTTGCTATAACTATTAGCTATAACATATATGTATAGTTGCTATAACTATGACACAAAAACAGTTCTAACATGTCAATGAGTTAAAGAAGCTTTAAATATTCTTGAAAAACAACACTTTTAAAACGTAAAAAACCTTTAAATTTGTAAAATTCCGATTTAAATCAATTAAGAATTTCTTCAAAGCAGTGGCGGGCTTCTGACAGACTCGCAAGTCAGCAAATTTCTCTGCCTGGGCTCTGCTCACACCGATTAAGTAAGCGCTTGTATGCTGTCGGCAAAAGCAGCAAGCTCTTACTAACAAAAATGCAAGTCTAACGTCTCAAGGTATGCGTGTGGCCACCACTGCTTTTTTAAAGGGCTCCAAAACCTGATTATTTTAAATTTAGCTTCACTGAACCTTACTTTAAGTTTATTTTAATAGATATAAAGTGTGAATATAGATTATTATTATCATCATTATTAAGCAAAGCAGCCTCTTCTGAATAATAATGAATGAAATATATATAAAAATAAAGAATTTTGACTATACTACATGTATTTAAATACAATATATTCCGGATTCATAGTTAAACTATTAAAGAATCTATAACTCTTTAAATAGCTATTTTAAAAGTTAAGTTCTCCAACTCACCGCTTGCCGGGATAACCCTCCGAGTACTTGTTGGTCAGGCAGGAGCTCAGACTCTCCAGCACCGCCACCGAGGTGAAGTTCTCGCTGGCAATCATTTCGAGTCCCTCGCGCTGACGCTCCTTCTCCTTCTTGATGAGATTGGCCAGCTCGGGATCGCTCTCCGCCAATGTGGCCTGCAGCATCTTCTGGTTCGGCATGGCCTGTGTTTTGGGATTTGTAATAAATACAATATATAAATATTTATATACTATATATTCGAGAGATATCGGCGCAGTGCAAGGCGATGCGTTCGCTGCAACGATCGTTGGCTATATGAGGGCTATGGAAAATCGATCGCTGACTGGTCAGCTCGTGTTTATTTCCGACGATTTCAACAACAAAAATATTTATGTTGCGAAAAAAATACACACGCACACACACACACACACAACACCCAGGTTCAATGGGTTCAAATAGCTTTGGAAAAGTTCTATTGATAAGAGGAACGATCGACTGATGGATGGGGCGGCGGTGTGAGCCTATCGCCAAGCGGAGATTAGCTGCGGATGCACCATGGCAACCACTTGATTCGGGCTTCTTTCTCGATTAGATTGGCCAAAAAACAAACAAACACACAAACTATACAAAGTATTCAATGGTTATGTCACCTAAGTACATACATATATTTCTACGCCCTGTTGATCTCTCTTTTCCAAAGACCCCCTATGGCTGGGAGCCGATCTATTTGCGTCCTATCTGTATCCATCTATCGCCTGTCTGTCTGTCTCTAGGTCACGGGTTCAAGTCGTCGTCCGATAAGGATGCGGGCCCCCTTCGGGGCATGACGTACATACTATGGAAAGATCGGGAATGATCTGTAAATAAAGCGCCAGTGATACTATTTCGAAAGAAAATCAATATGTTGACGTTATTGCAATTGGGGAATTTGCTATTTCTTTATAGATATATTTCAGAAATTGATTTTCTTGGGCAATCTACAATTGTTTTGAAACAAACAACTACGATTTCCAAAGAAATACAGAGAGTTAAACAAGTTTATCCTTCAAATATATTGGAAGATAAATCATCAGAGTTTTGAAATACCCCTGAAAGGTGTTCTAAGTATGCTCTGTTTTTTAGGAAAAGTTTATACTTAAATGACTTACTTAAATAACCACTAAATATGCACTCGTTTGTTCTTCAATTAATTTAATCTGACACTTTGTTCACTATTTGTATTTTTAATAAATAAAACCACTAATAATTTACGCCATAAAACCAACTAAACCTTTCACTTTGTTGTTCACTTGAAGAATGATTTATAGATTCACTGAAACTTCATTAAGTAATAAATTGTAGTATAACAAAAATTTCCTATTTTAGTATTCTGGTTTTAATTACTAAATCAACTAAAATTCGTGCTAATTTCTGGCCACGAGTCGTCCGCCAACAGCAGAATGCGAAATGTTTACCGCAAAATTTGTTGCAATTGTTGTAGAGGAAATTCTATTGAATCTGACATGGTCATATAGCCGACGATATCGGTATCACTATAGATATGTATATGTATGTATGTATATTGTATAAACAAGTGGCAGACAGTGGAAATAAAATAAAAACCGAAAGAAATTCGAGTAGGCCTAAAACGAGTTTAAGGCTGAGACAGCTAAATAAATCAAAGAATATTTAGGAAAAAATAACAGAAAACCACGAAACAGAACTTTTAAATACCCTACAGTTGAATTTATAACATAACAGATATGAAAACAATATTAAAATTATATTTTAGAGTAACAAGTATTGTAAAACCTAATAAAAAGGGTTTTTAATATGGTTTACAGATTGATTTGCAATTACAAATTATTGGACTGGGGTTCCCTGAATATTTAAAAGAAATTTAACTTTTATAAAGCTGTTTTACAATGTTATTTTGATTTTTAGACTTTATATTCTGGGTATAATTATGAATAAATGGTATTTTTGTACATATCTATATTTCAAATAATATAAATAAATTTATAAGTATACCTTTACTCAGAATGTATATTTGTACATATATTTAATATTATAATATTAACAGAGATGCCACAGAAATCGTTCTTGCTTTGAAATTCTTTCAAATTGTTTCGAAAAATATGAAATAAAGAAATTTCGGGTTTTAAATTCGAGACAACTTTGGTGTTTTTAGGCTTGTAGCATATTATAGCATACTTTATAAAGATTTTTCAATAGATCACCCGTGAAAATATATAAGAATTATTTGCCTGTGTAAATTATTATATTTAAAATAATATTTATACATATTATTATTTATAATTTAAAAGAAAATTTAAACAAAAAAACATTTAATATTAAGTTCACAAGGTGAAAACGAATATTTCTTAGAATCCTGATTAAGTTATTATGCATTTAATAGGATGAAGAATATATATATGTAAGTATTTCTTTTTAATCATGTTTAGTTTTATCACGAAGAGATCAAGAGATAAGAGAGATCAGTTTGCCAACGACACTCCACATTTATAATGATCTCTTGAAGAGTATATTTCGTAGGAAGCGAAACGCACACAAAGGAATGCGAAAAGAACACATGGCTCAGCGGCTTGAAAAAGGTCTTCAAAAACTAAAGAGAGCGAAGCTTTCCAAACACCTTTTCCTTGTACCTTAACTCAAAATCCACTCTATACACCAATGCACAGCCAGTTGATAAATTAAATTAAATCATTCACTAAACAAACACACACACACTCACTTTTTTGGAAGCGTTCTGGTTGGAGGTCGAAAATCGTCTGATCGCGGCGAAAAATAGTGCCGGTTGCGGTGCCGTCGATATCGTCAGATTTTTGGCGGCATGGATGCTTGTTAAAGCTCCCTTTTCCAGCTGATTTCCAGCGGCGGAGTTAACTAGTTTCTGAATAGTGTTCAGGTCCCGGCTAAAGCACAATCGAAGCTTTTTTGACAGTGTCATTTGGCAGTGTCGTTGCATGTTTTCAGTGGCTGCAAGTTATAAACAAAAAGAAACATTATGTAAGAATAATGTGTTAGTCACAAACGAATCACAGGTACTTGGAATAGTTCAAGAAATTCCACAATAGGCCCACACCTTTACAAACTTTCTGGTGTTTGGCCACTCGGCGTTCAAAGCGAAACTGTGGCTGCTAGCGGCGCTGCAAACTCGAAGCTGATAACTGATAACAGTTTGCTCCCGGCCCCTGAACTGTGACCTCTCATCTGCTTGCTGATAAGGGCGCCCAAGATCCCGCTATGCTATATTTTTGGTCGCATCCGAAAAATATTTTTACAAAACAAAACAATGCCTGTTGTTGTCTATATATCGATATAAGAATCGATATATCGATACGTCAGAGGAAAGCTGTTACTATCGATGGTCGTTTTTTTATTTAAATTCAAATAATTGCAAGTAATAGGTGTCTTTGAAAATATTTTTAGCCAATATACGAAACAACGTAAAAAATCAATGCGGAATCGAAGGCATTAATTCCGATAAATTGTACCCTTTTATGTATAAAATATGAATAAGAGCTGTTAAGATTTAATATCATCGAAAATGTAGTTCAAAAACTATAAAATCAAAATCACCGCTTAATTCTTAGCACGGACTTGAACCCAAAGCTTCACAAATCTGATATTAATCGCTGAACATGTTGCGCAATGAGGAGAGCGCGTGTCCGGCAACATGCCGCCGTGTTGCCAACAGTGCTGTCAATATTTTGAATACAGAAAGAAACAAACATTTTTTTAAGGATAAAAGCTAAACAAAAAGTTGAAATCTCACAAAAAAAATTGACTACATAAACTGAAAAGTTTAAGAATAAATATTTTTACAAA
>JAEIIG010014206.1:0-40583 GCA_018904695.1 Drosophila parvula
AAAAAAAATAAAAACTGAATAAAAACCATGCATCAGTGCAGTCATATTCCAATTTTGTGGCTCAATCTAGCCTTCTTTTAGAATTAAATAGCTACTTCTTGGCTATAGCTATTTCTTATGCTCCATTATAAAAAATGTTAGCTATTTAATTTCCCATATCTAGCCACTGTGTTCAATTGCTCACTCAAACCAGCTCAATTGTTAAATGTCCCTAAATTGGTTTGGTCACCCCTGTCTTAGATCTTACTTACGAGATAATAAATAAACATAAATACACATAATTACACTTTTTAAGGTGCTGTTCGATACTGAATCTATTTATTCACATATTACTTTTCAACAAATAATCGGTACCCCTTAGAGCAATGCCACCTCCGCCCCTGAACAGTCGGATGTCTGGTGTTATCTGCTGGCAACAATGTAGCGGCGACTCCCATGGAATGTCCCAGCTAAGCGGCAACAATGTGATCTTTCCAGCCCCAGCTCTGACATGGAAGACGACACGCTGCGAGAGCGGAATAACAAGATTAGAATGCTAATTCCGAGAGCGGTTTTTATTTACCTTTGTTGTGTGATAAGAAATACCCTAACAGCGAGCTCTTTCTAACTTAACTTCACAGCTGAACTTTAGGGTAAAAGTTCACAGCAATCACTGCGACCATTGATCACTTAACTGCCACTGATGATAGTCCTCTACAACTTTTCAATTCGATTTGTCTTGTTGCAATAACAAATTCCTCTAATTCCAAGTTGCAAGTCAATTAGCTTGGGGAGTGTATGTTGGACACCGAATTAGCATCTTCCACAGAGAGCGAGTCTCAGAGGCGGCCACCCGGCTACGATTTGGTGATTTGCTTGACGTCACCGCTGATAAGTTGCTCGTCTGCAGCCACAGGCACAGGCAAGCGGTCAATCAATCAATCAATCAATCAATCAATTGAATCATCTTTGTCCGCCTTGCGGGCCCAGGTCCGAGCCCCAACCGCGGGTTAAACGCCTTTAAAGGGCCTCTCGTCCGTTTCCCGCGAAAGCAATAAAAATTGCAGCGCCTTCCGCGGCCAAGGCTGACCTGTTGCACAATTGAATGGGAGCAGCGGCAACTGGCAAGGACAGGCAGTGGGAGGTATGAGTGCACTGCGAGAAAATCTCAGATACTTTGGTAAGGAAATGTATTTATTGATATACTTGCTTCTTTGGGGGCTTGAAATCAATGCTATAGGTGGTTTGTTATATATTTTAGTCTGGCAATTTGATAAGGAATTTTTTAAGCGTGCTTTAAGGCTCATTTATAAATGATTTAAGAACTCACATGGCTTATTTTTAAATTATAAACCCTTGTATACTTTAATCAAAATATAAAAAGGGAAAATATAATATTTCTTGATTAAAAAATAATACAAAAACTCTCCTCTGCGTGTAGTTGCTGCAGTCTGCAGCCTGAATCTCCCGACCAAAAGCAGAAACGGACACAGAAGCATAAGCAGGAGTAGGAGCAGTAGCAGAAGCAGAAGCAGTAGCAGGAGTAGGAGCAAGAGCAGCAACCGGGATCGGGACAGGGCCGTCGGATGCCCAAATGTCTGCTGGCTGCCCTGACCATTTACAGCGCGGACAATAAATTCTTCATGCGCGACTGCCTGGGCTGCCTGGGCCGCCGGAGGCTTTTGGAAATGTTGCAGAAATTCCCAAGCCGGCGGCCATAAAAATGCGGCTCACATGTGACAACGATTTGTACTTTAGCTCCTTTTATGGTGCCCCGCCGCCTGTAGTTGCTCTGCCACTGGCGGCTCCTCCTCCTCCTCCTCCTGCGGCTGTTGCATGTTTAAAAGCCTCGACTCTCTCTCTGCCCCCCACACACCCTCCACACAAATCTCAAAATCGCATCAGATTATACCGAGTTATGCGATGGAGCGATGTGGTGCCTCCCCGTTTTGGTCATCCGCCGGTTTGCTGCTGTTGTTCCGCTTTGTAGGTCATCGCCTCCTCCTTTTGAGTTGAGTCCCCCGTCTCCACCATCCGTATCCCCGCCTGCCCCCCGCCATCAATTGGGTCAATTAACACGGACGAGCCTTGGAGGAGGATGGTATCATGGTATCACCGGATGCGGATATGTCCTTCAGCCGATATGCTGAGTGATTCGTTGGGGCCCCGGAGCCCCGGACCCGGACCCGGCGATGATTATCGTGTCACACAAGCCCCGAGCACCACTCTCGGGCGAGTCCTTGTTCTTGTCCGGAATGTTAACAGTTTTCGTTTCATGTAATTAAGTGCTGCTGATCCACTAGTTTTTATCTTCATCTTTAAGACGCAACCGGACCCGGTCGGGCACGGATGAAAGGGACACGGACACTCCGGACACGGGGACTGCTGCTCGTTGGCTTCCACGCTCGAAAGCGAAACAATGGAGGCCAGGACAGTGGGCCCGCCCGTGTTGGGATGGGTTTGGATCTGGGTGGACAGTGTTTGCAAACTGTCTGGGCGAGACAACGTTGTACGTGCCGATGATGTCCGCCGGTCCGAGATCCAACGTTTTCATAAGCGCCATCAACAAGGGTATATTGTGTGCTTTAAAGGGGAAGGGAAGGGTTCGGGGTTCTATAAATATATACATAAATATATACATATATATATTATATATCTTTATGGGATTGTGATATTTCAATCAAAAAGAAAAGCCATCATCCATTGAGTTACAACTGCCAAGGCATAGAAATACCTTAAGTTAATGTTTAAATGTTAATATATTTATATTTATGTCTGATTTTAAAAGGTTTTTAATACATTTACTGTAGTTTTAAGATCTCACAATTGAATATATTAAAGATATAAAAGAAATTCAAGTTGTGTGGCTATTTTGTACACCTTGAGCTAGCACTGGGTATGTCTTAGTCGTGGCTTAATGACGCCTATTGCCTCCACTGATTGCACTTCAGCCGGTCTAAAAGCCAAGGACCAAGGAAGAAGGCTCGGAGCGTACCGAAAAATGTGTTAAGAGTCTAAACACGAACGTGCTGCTCAAAGGCCACTCGTTAACAGGCGCCGGGCAAGAGGTTCGAGCCGGGCAGACGCCCCTCAGTTGACTCAGCATATCGACCCCCTTTCGGGCATCCCCTCCGGGCACCAGCCACCCAGCCACCAGCCACCGTCATCGTCATCGGTATCGGCATGGACAGCAGATATTGGTAAATATTTTCACTATTTGCGACAGGCCAGCGCCACAAGATGCATCCACACACACCCACTGCTTTGGCGAGCTCCCTGGGGGCAGGAGCGAAACTAGCTCCATACACGGGTCTTCATATATCTTTCCATTCGTTTCTTTTCGTTTTCTTGGTTTGGTTAAGGAAGAAAAAAAAGGCTCTCCTTTTGCAGGTGGCAGCGTCTGCAGCGTCTGCAGCCATTTCATTTGGCTGCTTATTTTATTGCCTTCGAGCCCCAACAGACAGAGACGGTTGGCAAACAAACAAACAAACCAACAAACAAACAAGCCAGCAAACAGACTGACTGGCTTAGGCCAGAGATCCCGGCCAAGACGTGGCTCTTTACGTTTTTCTTTTCTTCCTTTTTTTTTGGCTAGTCTTCATTACGAATGCGGCAGGAAAAACGAAATGCAATTCATTGCTCAGGACATTCGGTGCTGACAAAGGAGCAGGGCTTGCTACATGTAGCCAGGTGCATCTAGGGAGTATCCTTGGGGCATTCCAGGACTCCCAAAATCCATGAACCTGACTCGCAGAAGGTGTGCCTGTTTTGCAGAACTAAATTAGGGTTTATTTTTGGTTTAAAAAGAATATATTGGTTGGGGAACTAGAGATTTTCCACATTTATTTATAGATCCGCTTTCAAGGACATCTATCGAGGAACTCTCTGATAAATCTCTCTTGATTGCTTTAACTATTTTCTGATTATTTTCTGCTCAAGTTGCTACGATCAGATTCCTTGAAGTTGGGGCTTTGCCTGATGAACTCGGCCACTTAAAGCCGGTGTTTTCCGTTCGCCTTTTTCCAGCGATTTTCCCCCGCCCCCCTTGATTTTCCTCCGGTGTCAGCGAGACCTGGATGAAGATGAAGTCTCTCCTTTTGCCCTGCCAGGAGTTCAGTTTCAGCAGCGGCTGAGTGCTTGCATAAGTGTGTTTATGCATAGAGCCTGCATAGTTTACACATTGTCTGCCGGCAATCCTGACAGACCCTGTCTCCATATATATTTATATATATTATATATACAAATATATATATATATAGATATATATCCTTGCTTGCATCCTGCTTCAGTCTGATGGCTGTTATCTTGTTTTCCTTGGCTGAGCTTTCGGTAAGCCGCGTCTAAATATCCTTTTTCCTCTCTGCAATTTTTACAGCTCATTCCCGGCGACACTCCTTGAGGAGTTGTTTGCGCATTGTTTACAGCTTTGTCCCCCGGCTGGCAGGAGTGGCACAACTGCCAGAGTCCTGTGCTTAATGCAGTCTGCCAAGTGGCAGGAATACAAATCGAATTAACCTCTTTATTTTTTCGCACACAAGCCCGACCCCGTCGGGACTCTCTCTCACTTAATTACCGGACCAAAAAAAAAAAAAAAGCAACGAGACAATGCCACCGCTACTTCCGTTTCCCCATTCCGATGGGGCAGTTCCGCGAACTATCAAAGATGCCAGTCCTCCTCCAAGTTACCAATTAAGCACAAGTGGCGATGTGTGGCAGCCAGGCTTCCTTCGGGTTTTCTTCTGTTTTTTTTTTTTTTCACTGGAAACTATTTCCAACTCGTTTTGCTTTGCGTTTGGGCTTAAAATCAACAAAACAGGAGAACCCCTTCGGCCTGCCTCTATGGGAAGTTTTGGAACGTGTTGCGGCATATATTAATTTTTATTTTCAACGCCGCCGTCTACAAATTAACGTGGCTGCTGCTGCACTGGCAACAAATACTAATTAATTGAGGAAATATATACTGAAATCAAATCTTTTATTTTTCAGGGAACTTGTAACAAAATTTAAATTAAAAAATCTCTATTTAACATTAAGAGAAATGTAGAAGGTGAGAGGAACTTAAGCTCTCATTTTAATGAGTATTTCTTGCAGTGTCCCTGCCTGTTTAGCCATTTCTGCTCTGCTTCTTCGTCGGCTTTTGTTTGTTTAGCCACTGAATGATGGATCACACACTCGCACACACTCGCACACACACTCGCACACACACGCACACCCCGTACACTGAAGCGAAAGAGTTTCGAAAACAAGTTTCCAAGGGATTCCGGTGGCACTTTTCCCCAAGTGAAAACCTTGTTTTTCGTCGATTTTTTTTGTTCGTTTGTTGTTTGTGCTTCAACCCCGCTGCCTTTGTGTTTGGCATGCCCGCTCATTATTTTCACACGTAGCCTGGCACGCCCCATCTCCATCCCCCATCCCCCATACCCTTAACCCCCTCCTGCCCCCCTGCCACCTCTCCTTATAATAACACACACACAGTTGCAGCATTTTGTTTATATTTTAAGGTAATTTTCTGGACCGCCGCCGCATTACTTGCAACTGTTGCGCCTACAGAAGCCATCTATCCTTCTCGCTCTCTCTATATACACAGGACCAGTCCCTTCCCCACCCCCCCTTTTGGGGCAGCCATAAAAGGTCAATGATACTTACAGTTTGAACAACTTGCAACGGGGGGGAGAGGAGAGATGGAGAGCGAACGGAGGCCCTGAAACGAAGTGTTCAAGTGTCTTGTGGAAATTGGGAAAGTAGAAGAAAGATGATTACGAGACTGCTGAGCTGCACTGAGAGAAATCAAGAGATGTAACTCAAGGTGTCTTGTAATTAAGTGAGTTCTAATATCAATAGAATACATATATTTTAAAAGCAATAAACTCAAATGGAATAAAGAAAAGATATCTCCTAGATAAGGTGTCTGTGCAATTTTTTAAACACCATTTTCCACACTTTCTTAAGGGTTTTAGGAACTCTAGAGTTTTTCGCATTACAAAAATATATGAAATAAATTTTCCTTCACACAAAACACTACCTTCTTAATAAGTATCTTAATAAATAAAGATTTCTTCTCTCTGCAGCGCCAGAAAAAGTAAAAAGTTCAAGACCCCCCGTAACAGCCGAAGGGCAGAGGCCGGAAGGGGTTTAGGGTTAGGGCCCGGCGGCGGTGAAGGATGCTGTAAATGTGGTCAAGCTGCATAAAATTGAAATGGTCAAGCCATAAACTTGGCCATTTGTACTCCGGAACCCGGTTATGAGTAGAAACAAAAAAACAATAAAAATGCCCGCAGCAAGGAGTCCCAAGGAGTCGCAAGGAGTTCGGCAAGGAGCCGAAGGAAACGGACAAATGGAATAGAAAATTGCCGCAAAATATGAAATGTGAATTGCTGAAACTAACTCCAAGGAGGTCTGGACCCTGGTAAATGGCTCCACACCCCTTTATATGTTTCTACTTCGCCGGGTCAAGAGGATGGGTCTCCTTAAGTGGAAAAGAACTATCATACATTCGGTGTAGCATCCCAAGGATGTCGCCGGGATGCGTGTATCTGCCGGATACCCCCTATAAATGCCAACCGAATTGAGGTAACAAAGTGCTTTCGCCTCTGAAAAGTGATATCAAATAATAAATGTCCGAGGTGGAGAGTGCGGTCACGGTATATTGCGCCATTACTTTCCAGAACTAAAATTAATTTAATTCGGCGACCTTTTTATATCTGTGGCAGTTTATATGAAAGATGTCCCTGTATATTCAATTGGGAATATTCCACCTTAAAGGTGCCTCAACCCCCCCAAGCGAGCCGCCTCATTAACAATATATTAAATAATGAAATAAAGCGATTATGATAATAATTTCAGCGCAATTAATGATGGCAGGCAGCTGGAAATATAAAAAAAAGTTGCACCCATAATTAACTACAATTAAAATTGATTTATTGAAAAGGGGCGAACCGACGACGACGACTCCGACTGGAATTCAATTAAAAATTGGGGCCCATCGCTAGTCGGTAGCAATTGTCCAAAGGCCAATCAATTAATAAGACAATGTGCGGGACTAACGGCTCTGATATATGGGCCAATAATGGATGAGCCATTCGCCAAGGATCCAGGATACATATATGTATATGTACATATATAATATGTGCAATGTCGGACGTTATGCAATTACGCTGCCTAACAGGGATGCCCATGCCCAAGGATAATTAACGAACTCGCACACGCACTCGCGCTCGCAGGACGATGGATAAATGCGTTTATTTAACAAATTAATTGGCGCAAAGTACGCGAAAAGCAACTGGCAAAGGTACACGACGCAAAAATGGAGAAATTTTCATTTTAGTATACAGGAATAGTATAATAACATATTATTAACTATTTCAAGATCATGATTACGTTTTAAAAATACTTCTAATGTTATCAAAATATCACAGAAATAAATCTTTATTAAAGGAAGAAATGTAAGCTGCTTGGGCATAGTCATGGTTTGATTTTTGCAAGGAATTATCTTATAAAAATATCGATAAATATCGATTTAGTCCCTAGAATGCGCGATTTTCTTGAAGGCATCTAATGGGCGAATTTTTTCATAAAGCCATGTATATTTCGATTCGCATTGAATTAGTTTATACTAATATTATATATTATATATTTAATATTAATTTATAATAACAAATTGTTAATAATATTAAATAAATAATAAATAATATTTATTTACTGATATTAAGCTTAATAAAAACAAACTATTCTAACTATTAACTATTAAAATATCTTTTTATTGATGAGATGCTTTACATTATGCTTTAAATCAGTGGCGGGTGCCTGACAGACTCGCTAGTCAGCATGTTTCTCTGTCGGGTCTCTGCTCACACCGACAGTGTAACCGTCAGCATGCCGTCAGCAAAGACAGCACAATCTTACTCACACAAATGCAAGTCTCTAGTGCCACCATTGCTTTAAATTAAAGTAACTTAAGCTAACTATTAACTATATTAACTATTTTGCTAATTCCCCATTCCTGGCCCCACCTTTTTCGCTCAGTGCATGCCACAGTAAGCGACAGAGACGGACTTCTTGAATTGTACCTGAGTTAAGCTCTGCTCGGGGCCACCGTCTCTGTCACACTCCGGCGATTACTTACACATTGTTGAACCTCTGGCAAAGCAATTTTTAAATTTTTTTTTATTATTTTTTGTTGTTGTTGTTGCTGTTGCCGCTGCTACCGTGCGATTTCCGGGCCGAGAATGTAATTAATAAACGTATTAAAAACGCATGCAAGTGAGCAGCCGAACAGGACGTGGCCAGGACATGGACGTGGTCGTGGTCGTGAACGTTGTACGTGGTCGTGGTGGAATATGTTGGGGCTGCAGCGGCGCCTGTCCAGGCGATTGAAGGGAAAACCAATTAATCAGCTGCCGGCTAGCGGCGACTCAACTCTGGTCAATGGCCTATGAAATGGGGCTGAAGCCACCCCCGGACACACTCACTCACTCACTCAGTCAGTCGCCAGCCCACCCGTGGAGTTGTCCCAATATTTGTCCTATTAACCACCAGGCCGGGACACCCCAAAGCAGGAGCGGAACAATACCAAAAAAAATAAAAGGAGCAGGGCGGGATGAGCAGATGAGCACGAAGGAGAATGCCGGATAATGGACAATTTTAACATTACAGATTTTATGGAAGCGACAAATTATGAACAGTTATATATCAGCCAGGGGCCCAAGGAGACAAAAAATGGACATAATGAACCCCTCGGAAGGAATGCAGGAGAGTCTGTATGATGAGACAAATTCAAACGATTTATTAGTGCTATAAACTCGTATTAAATTCGTAATTTATAATATCTACATTATATACCAGTTACAATAAACCACAGCATCGACTTGCCCACTTCTGTCACAGATCAGCGAACGCCAAGATATAAATATATCCTTATATGTATATATACACACACCATCCTCTTTATATATATATTGACTACTATAAGTCGCCAACTGACTTGCCCTCGTCTTGAGCTACAGATGCTTATTTATGGGCCAGACTGTACGAGTCGGGGGGCAGGGGGAACGGTGAGCTAGGCCATTGGGAGGATGACAAATCACAGCCAGGAGGTAGATCTGAAAGCTGGCACCGGTATCCATCCACCACCAGGCACTGCAGGCAATGTAATCACATTTATTCGCGACACTCGAGACACTCCAGGACTCTGATATCGCCAGCCCCCCAGCTCCTAATCCTGCCCCCGCTGCGAGCCACAATTATTGTCTTGTAACGCACACGCCCCCCTCGAAAAAAAACAATGAGAAACAAGTAAGTGGAAGCTCCTACACCCTTTAGTTGTATTTGGAATATTTTTTTAAACAACTGAATGTTAATATTTGTTAAAAAACTAACTTAAAATATATTTAATGCTTTCAAAATAGATGAAATTAGTTTTTATAAAAAGGTAGAATTCGTAAGGTTCAATAAGAGTTTAAATCTTTTTAAATTACAAGTTTAAGGCATTTTTTAAATTTGTTTTATGACCGATCTGACTTCTAATTCTGAATTTATATAATAGTTTCAATATAAAGAAGACTAACATTAATGTTTTATTGAGATATCTCAAAAGCCGAGAGACTGGTTGGCATAGTAACGGACAGACGTACGGACAAGCGCACTTACGGACAAACGGACAGACGGACAAGCGGACAAACGGACAAACGGACAGACGGACAATCGGTCAAACGGGCAGGTCTAAGTCGACGCGGCTGGTGATGCCGATCAAGAATATATATAATATTATGATGCCAGGGATCTTTCCTTCACTTCTGGTCAAAATTAATTATTATTATTATATTAATATTTATTACCAAATAAACATACAGTTGCCTGTGACTTGTATAGGAAAATACCCTCATCTCTCCTGCAGGGTATTAAGAATAATGCAAAAAATAAATAAAATGGAATAGAGCGGGAAAAATGTATACCCTCCCCCCTGGAACAAACACTTTATACAAATCGCTAAAGCCCTGGGCCACACAACATCCTCGTGGAGGAGACGGAGCCCTTCGCTCGCAGAAGCGCTCGCGTCAGCTGAGTGATGGCATTTTTGCCTTATCATTTTTACGTTTTTGTGATAATTCATGTTTATAAATTGTTTATGTATTTCATTTGCCATTACATTGCAGAAAATTTGAGCAGGGCCAGCCACCCAAAAGATTCTGGGCAGGACGTAGACACGTTGCCATAATGCCGGCGATAAAAAATTCATGGCGAGGCGGAAGACAAACCGAATTGCGAATTGGATTACACGGCAGCGGCAGCAAGCCAAAACAAATCCAATAAAATCAAAATCATTGTCAAGTCATCTAAGTGAGTCGTAATCCCCGGCTTTAAGGGCAGGCAGTGCCCCTAAGAGCCACTCAGGAGGAGTCTGGCTGGCCGCCTCCCCTCCGCCATTAGGCGACGCACTTGGTAACTTTTCAAAACCCAATTTCACCGATGATTTACTGGAGACACCGGCTGCATCTGCCACTGTCCGCTTGCCGCTTGCCCCCGCCCTTAGGGCCCATCAACAACATCGGTTTTCAATCAAACTTTGCATATCCCATCAATCAGCACTGGGAATCACACATCAAAGCCGTTCGCGTGCTGAAAAAGTGACGATGCCGCGCCCGCGCGGAGAGCTGGCAACACTTCGCTGTTGCCTCCATTGGAAGCGCAACAAATTAGGCTAAACGCCACGCCCTCTCTCTCCTCCCCCGCGCTCATAACTCCATTGTGTGTGTGTGTGTTCGGGTGGCACATAACATATCCAGTGTAGGAGGCATGGAGATTTCCAGTGGCGGACCCAAAACAGAAACAGAAACAGACTCTGAATGGGAATAGGAGTATCAGCGGCGGAACAGGAACACGAACGTGAGTCAACGCACACGTATTCCCCCGGTGGGCACTGCAAGAAAATAGTGATTACTTTAGGGTCTCATCAGGATTCTAAATTGAAGGGATAATGGCAAAAAGAATGGTTATTTTGTTGGGGAATTTCGATTAGTTTAAGGTTATTATATTCCATATTTTTTTATTATATTATTTTTCATGATTTCAGACAAAGATTCAAGTCAATAGTTAAACTCAGGGGCTAGAAAAATTACTAGATTTTTTAAAACCATTAAAAAAAGTGTCTAAAAGTATGCCATAATATTTGTGAGCCACCTAAGTTAGTGCTACTAAGCTACTAAGCTACTACTAAGCTACTAATATCAGTGTACATGTATTTTATGTTAGAATTTTAAACTCCCTTTTGAGAGTTTCCAAAACCCTAGTAAACTCTGAATCACCCCCCTATATTACGCGTCCAACTAGGCTGAATGAATAGAGAACAAGGTGATTAAAGCGGACTTCAGATGTCCTCGTATACCTTTCAAAATAAAGAAGAGATAAAAACCCCTCCTATATTAAAAATTCCTTTGCCTCTATGAACCCATTTTATATATAATATTTAAATATATTAATTCCTATTACCTTTTCTCCCACTGTATATGCAAAGGCAATAGCGCCAAGAGCGAACCATAGACATAAATCATACATAAGTCTAAGTAATTGTGTGTGCCGGTCTAGTGTGTATGCGTGGCACGACCGAGTGTTGCCAGTGGCCAGCTGAATGCCCCAAAATCCTCCCATTTGGAACACCTTGGGTGCCCCATAGCCCCTACACTCCACACACACACTCGATATTCAACACTTTGTATTGCCCCGTGCTGACGCAGCGGCGTCTGTCGAAGTTCGCAAACACCCTGACTCTGCATATCCGCAGCAAATTAAAATTTCATTAAGAGAGCAAAGCAACAAAAGGCGGGATGCTCCATCTACCAAACTATTTTTCGGTGGGAGAGAAGGGGGCGCTCACCGAGCCCTGGTTTAGTTAGCACTAGCAGGGAGTCGGCACTACAAAATAGTTGGCTTTCTTAAGTAAAAAAAGAAACCCCTTTATCGTACTCACGATAACCCAAAAATTGTAGTCCAAAAAATAAAAAGGGTTACAACAGTTTATGGAGGGGCTGCCACCACAACACACATAGTCGCCCCCTTTTGTGGCGTGAACTCGTGGCACATTAAGCCGCTTAAACAGGTTGCCATGATTAAGTAATAGTTGTGCTCCGTGCTTATGTGGACCAACTACAGCAGCAACCATAAAAAGGAAGCCCTGCAGATCATCGAACCGATATAGCCCGAGAACCAAACTTAACACCAAATAATACGCAACTAATTAAACTGTTTGGAAGGGCGGGAGGGCAATCGTGTTAGCCACCCGCTTAGTATCGCCCCATTTGGTGGCATTCGTCTCACTTAGTTGACGACACCTGTACAATCTCGTAAAGAGGACACTAACAAAGTCCTTTGTGACGCTACGAGAGACTTGGCTGAAAGCGAGTGAGTGGCCTGCGTTAATACGAGAGTGTATGCGCCAGAGTCAGAGAGCCAGGCCCAGACCCCCCATTCGGGCTAACAACGCTTTGCGTGTGCCTTGCTGTGTGTGTGTGTGCGAGAAACGCTTTGTTGTGCAAACATACCTAATTAGTGTCAACTATTAACATAAAGAGTGCACTTCACATAAGAACTTGAGACGACAACAGCAACACCGCAGCAGCAACAGCAACAGCAAAGCAGCAACAGCGATGAGCTGCCGGCCATAAACTAACTCTCGACTTGAAGTTGACTAAGCTTCCACAACAATGCCACCCAGGATGCTGGAATGGCGTGTCCTTAATGCCTGAGCACTAAAAATACAACAAAGTTGCTACTGTGGCGTTGCGGTGGCCAAAGCACAGAGAGAAAAATATTTACACAGAGAAATTCAGATAGAAAGATTTATAGAAAGATTATAGGCAGGCCCTAGTTGCTTTTACCTCAATTATTTTATAAAAAATCCACAGAAATATCCTTAGAAAATCCTTAGAAAATCCTCAGCTAATCACTGGCTGTGGAACTCCATTTCTTTCAGTGTACAGCCAGGCAGCAACATAATATGCGTGCATTATCAGCGCTCTTCAAGTGGCAAATGAAGTGCGAGCATGCAAGCGGTGGGGCCTTCCTTCCTTCCTTCCAAGGGTTTTCCCCCACTCAGCTGCTGCGGGCTTCCGGGTGGACTCTCTCCCCCCCTTCAAGTATGATTGCGGCTATCACGAGATGTGCTACTCGGACTCTCCTCCACCTTGGACACATCCTGCAACAGGAAGGCAGCAGCAGCAACAGCAACATGCGAACACGCACGGAGGAGCTGGAGCCGGAGGATAACAGCAAACGACACTTGGACCATGGCACCCGCACAACAATAAGGCTTAAAACAACATTTAAATAGTTGGCACACACATACAGGCACTGAGAGAAATTGGAACAAGCTAATAATATCCTCTAAGGGATCTAAAGAACTCAAAGTATTAGGTTTACTATGAGTTTGTGAAGACAACAAACAGGTAGTGATCGTAACTCTTAAAATAACTTCATGTGCAGGACTTCTTTTGGAGGCAACCAAGCATGAGTATCAGCAGCAACAGGAGCAGCTGCGCCAGGACAAAAGGACGAGCCGTGTGTGGGGAGAAGCCCCTTTAAGCTTCGTTTTTAAACCAAATACGGGGCAGCAGCTCGCTCCCAAAAGATGTTTCGCCACAACTTGAACTATTGTCCTGCCAGCTAAGCCAGGGGGAATCCTGTCAACCTGCCAGCCTGCCTTGCCTGGAATCCTGGGCGTTTTGGGGGGTGGGGGCCAAAGTTTAAGTGGTCGACAGCTCGGGCGACGGAAAACTATGCAAAAATTATGTGAGCGAAAAAGTCGAAAACGGGCGAAACTCTTTAATACAGTCATAAATTTGGCGCCTGCCAGGAGAACCTGTCAAAAGTGGCCAGCTGAGGCACTGAAGGACTTGGGACTCGGTGCTCGGTACTCGGCCGGAGCTAACTTCTGGCTGCAACTATTTAAAAGCCATAAAAGCCGAAAGCTGTTGCCTAACGGATGTGCCAGCCGGATGCAGTTGATAGGCATGAGTTACACACACACCAAAAGCCAGCGACAGGACATACCACCGGCCAGGATCACACACCCCTACACTGCTCGAAACCGGGTCTTCAGCCAAGGACTCCCTTGTACTTGCCTTACTAATCCGGAAATCCTTGGGGTTTTCTGCCCAGTGTATTCCCCCCTCACCTCCCCGGGGGGCGCCGAACACTTTCCGGCACATTTGGACAGGACAAAAGGCACACCGCAGACAATGGCCGGGGCAGGGGTTAAGGAGGATCACAGCTAAAGGGAGGAGGAGGGAGAGGGGAGATCGCTGCCAGGACCCGCCCAGAAAGTGTTGCCAAAGCTACAAGGGATTTGGCTGCAGAGCGCACTAATTGCAACTCATGTAAATCGACAAGGACAACCCACTCGCACATACACACTCACAGGCAGCCTCCTATTGGGGACACGCACACAAAGTCGTAATGACACAACGGCAAGGACATGCTGCAAACGATGCCGACAAACGACCAAACGACAACTAAAAACAGGAATTAGTAGCCTCAACTTGGCCAGGACACCAATGGAATACCCTTGCCAGGAGTTAATATTATATATATGTGTAGTTTCAAGGAGCAAGAAATTAACAATTAATGAGTTCCCAGCTCTATTTCCATATTTAATATACAATTTCTTTTAACGTAAAACAGGCCACCTGTTTTCTTGCTTTATAATATATAATCTCTGTAGTTTAAGGATCCCCTTCCTTGATTAATTCCCCACCTTACAATCCTCGGTGAGTGGCCGCAATACCCTTTGATTCTCGCCCTCAAAGCACGCTTGCCAATGTCCCTTTGTTGGGGCGGCAAGGGAAAGTCACTCCGGCAGGATGCTGGGACAACGAGTGCGAATACATGCATATATCCTGTGTAAAACTTCAAGTAGTGCTTAATAGTTAGTTAAGTCGAGTTGAATGCGTTTTTCGACAGGACTAAAATGGGGCAGGGTTGCCGGGGCTGCCGGGCTGCCTGGCTGCCTGGCTGCTTTTGAATATTGAGTGAAATATTGCCGGGCTGGGGCGAACGCTGCAAGTGTCGCCTGTAATTTATTTACATTGCAATTAGTTCTCAGCTCCGTAAAAGATTATAAACTTTCGCCATCCCCGGACCGGAGGAGCGGAGCCGAATTCGGCATCAAAAGGCGGTGGAACAAGGCGGTGACATCGGAGAAGAAACTGAAACTTATGCGCTTAGCAAATTGACAAATGCATAAGGAGGAACGTTTTTTGTTTTTTGCCCCCTTTTTTGAGTGCAAAGGGCGGTTTTAATAATGTGAAAGGAGAGGGGGCGGGGCACAACCAATTGGGAGCGGAAATTATGATGTCATTCAATGATAAATGCCACACTAAATCATTATTTAAATAAATGTAATTCGGTAAATGCAATGCAATGAGCTTGCAGGAATCGATTGTGTCCTGAAAAGGGAATTCCTTGCATCAGCATTGAACAGTGATTTAGTTATATTTAATAATTATTCCAAGTTCCACCTTTGTACATTTTTAGATTTATTAAATTATTGCTTATTTCTGGTGCTTAGTATTCGTTATTATTTAAATACTTATATTGGCGAAGTTCATCTGTCTCTCTTTTAAGAATGCAAATACAACGAAGTGCAATCTCCCGGAAATTTTCCATAACTGAAGAGTAAGAACAGTTCTTATAATAAAATTAAATAAATTATAAACAATTAGATATATAACACGATTTGACTTATATTTTAAAGAAACAAGTTTCTGAAGAAAACTTAATAAATATGTGATAGAAATAAGCTTATAATAATAACAAAGAAATCAACTAAAATATAGATATTAAAATAACTAAAAAGATGTGCAATATTGTTCAAGGAAACATATTTCTTAAAGAGGAAATCGATCACCTCAAGAAACCTAAACTTAAGCTTCGTAAAATAAAATAAGAATAAAAAACAGAAACCGAAGAGCAATAATTAATTTAATTTCATAAAATCTGTAGTTTAGCCCCTATATTTTAAGGAAACAATTTCAAAGGAAATCAGCTCCGTTTTAAATTTACAACAGAAGGCCTTGGCTACCGGCTATCTCATAGTCTGCCACCCATCGACGACATCCTTCCGATTTTTGCTGCTACTTGCCGCCTGCACAATGGGAATATAAATAAATAAATAGAAACCACTTTTCGCGCCCCCGTTTGGAAATGGCAAGCTGCGAGTAAGAGAGCAGCTTTCGGGTGGGGCACACTGACAGAAAGTATTGGGTTATTAATTCAATTAAGTAATAAACAAAACAAATGATTTGCTTATAATTATGGGGTAGTACATTCCCTGCAAGTTTCTATACATTTCTATTCGTTATTAGTTATTTATAATTAACAAAAGTTGCTCTCTTTTCTTCTTTCGGTGCAGGTTGAGCAGCGAAACCGAAATCAAAGGGGAAACCCCTTAAAAAAGCAGACCAAGAAAGAGTGGAGAACAGCAGCAGCAGCTTCGTTGTCAGTGTGGCGCAATGTTCATTTTTCTTCTTCGTCTTTGTGCAGCGGACTTGAAGCGGAAACGGAAGTGGCACGTCTTGAGATGGCGGCTCCTTCTGCTCCGCTCACTGCCTGACTGACTGACTGCCTGACTGCCTGACTGACTGACTGAGTGACTGGCTGATTGAGTGATTGACTGACTGCAGTTGCCAACTGGCCCGGGGAGTTCATTTCACCGCCCCCGCCGCTGAAAACCCCACTTGCCGCCGCCGCCGCCGCCGCTTAATGAAGTCGTTAAGCGGTTTGGCTTCGGCGGCGGAACTCTTAATAGCTTCTGGCCCAGCTTTTTATCAGAGACTCTGTCCGAGCCGAAGAAGACTTATTACTTAATGACGCCTCATTTGACGATGCGGCACTGCCAACAAAGTTAAGACCGCTGCACTGCAAATAATTCTTCGACTTCTGTCCAGAATGCTGCCAATCTCCTCATCCGACTTGATTACATTCTGTAGCTATCTTCGCAGACTTTTCGCTCAGTGTGCGTTGGCAAAGGAATTCCTTGCCGCTTCATTAGACGCACTCTCGGAGACAAAGCCGCCACACGGACGTGCGTGAAGGGGGGCGTGGGCGCGCGTAACGGCCCATTGCAAATGACTTTTAATTGTAAAGCGATAAAGTGCTTTATTTTTCGGTTAAAGCCACCGCCGATCGGCCGTGCAATCTGGAATGGAAATTGGCGGCCAGGCGAAGCCAACCGATGGAAAGTGTCGGGGAATTATTGGAAATATTTAAGCCGTAACCAATGGCCCCATGTATAAATCTTTCATGGTATATTTTAAAGCCAATTGCGAATTTTGCTGGGAATTGAGATGTATTTCAAATATAAAATATAATTTATATAAAATTAAATATTTATTTATTTATTTATTTACATACTGTCTGCTTAAAGTTAAAAACTAAAGCTACAGGAATGGGCAGCCATAGCTACTTAGGCTTTAGACCGGCTTCAAGTGATAATTTTGGTTTAATATTCTCTTCTTAATGACTAAAATAAATATAGCTTGGTTCGAAATTAAACTTACTTAGGGCCTGCTTTTAACCCTTTAAATTTCGACATTAAATAAAGTCCCAGTTAAGGAAATTTAGTTTGCTATCGTGTAAACGTAAGAGTTAGCATTGACAGGGACCCGACTTCCTGACAAATCTTTTACGGGTCGAAAAAAAAACAGCTGATTACCGATAACCAAGTGAAGTAGTGGGTTTTGAGTGGTTTCGATAGCCAAAGTAATTATGTTATTGCGCCTTACAGCATAAATATGTGATATACCATAATAATTAACAGCACTGTTAACTGCACTATGCTATTCTTTCTTACATTAGAGAGGGTAGGAAATCGATTTGCTTTTCGATAAATTTATCTAGTGGCTATTTCTTTACGGACAGCTATCTATCAGAAGGTAAAGGTTCTTATTTAATCGAATTATATTTTAAGCTTCATTTACAAAAGTCTTCAGTTGTATTTAACATATTAATCAGCTGGTTCCTCATCAGTACCCATAATAACCACCAGTTTGAGAATGAAACTAGGTGGTTAAAAGCTGACACAGGCTCTTTCCTATTTATTAAATAATAAAACTCTTATAAACCATTCAAAAATAAACTGCACATAGAGTCCTTCCCTCCCCCTAGGTAACAAATATATTCCGCTATCAAGCGCTTTCTTTTTTTTCACTTTTGTTACTAGAACCGCTAGCTAGCTAGAATGTGTGATATGCCTTAAAGTCCTTCCAGTCGGTTATCACAACTTGATTTTTTTTTCCCCCCGACTGCTAGCCGTGACGTCAGATGACGTCGATGCCTGGCGCCTGCACAAGGTCTGCATAATCTCCATCAACGTCAATTACCCAAACCAGTGGCGGGGCGTGGGATGCCGGGCATAACCCACACGCAGAATTGGCATTCGAAAGCGCTCAAGCTTATGGGGAGGGAGGTACCGCTGGAGGTAAGCGGCTTAAATCAGTTTTGCCGCAGCGCAAAAGTCAGAAAGCAACAAAAAAAAAAAAGAAAAATGTAGGAAAAACATTTATATAGACAACAAAAATCTGGCCAAGAGCGAGCAACAAATGGCAGTTGAATGGGTTAACCCTTTGCCTGGCAAAAAGCTAAACTAGTGATGTTTTGGATATGAAAACATTAGAGGTTTTTTTCTACAGATTTTTATCTAAGATTTTATATTAATTCTGGAATATATATATAGAGATATTTGTGTTGTTGCTAAAGAAATAGTTTAAAATTGAGAACTTTAAGAATTATTATAAGTAAAATATCTTAAAAAGCAATTACTGTTATTAAACCTAACATATTTCATATATATTATAAATCTTTTGATAGATTATGATCTCTACTTTCCCGGATTGCTCAAGGATAGCTCCAAAAGAAGACCAAAATCTTTAGATCCTGCCACACAAAAGGGTTAAATGGGTGTGGGTGTGTGTGGTCCCTAACGAATTGAGCAATCGGCGCCTAGACAGTCCAGAGACAAAGGCCAGCTGCTGGACGTCATCATCGCCAGCCAGAGCCATGTCCACAGCCCATCTCGTCATCATCATCATCATGGAGCTGGGACTGGAGCTGGGACTCGGCACAATTTAAAATGTGAAACACGTCTAATCCTTTGAGAGCTGTCACAGTAAATGCGAGTGTCCCTTCCCATCCCGCTGGCCACTGGTCAGACATTTATGAAAAATGATTATAAATGCACAAAGCATGCGACCCAGACAAGGTGCAGGAGGAGCAGGAACCGCACAGGATCACGGAGCAGCAGCAGCAGCAGCAGGGAGTCCTGCCACCACCTGCACAAAAGTATGCTACGAATAATGGCAGCGGCAGGAAGGACACTCCCGGAAAGTGTGACTCGCTTAATGGAGTGCCCTGAATATCAAGGAAATAAATAAATACAGATTTTTTTAAAAGGAAGAATAGAAGACCTGAGGGAATGCATGTACCCTTGGCGGTATTTCAGCATCAAAATAGTAGTAATATCCCCCTGTGTTAATAGCAAGTATAAAACACAGAACCAGGCTTTAATTAACCCCAACAAAAAATGGTATCCTTGACTAGCATTCCACTTTGAATGCCACTCATAACCTGACGCCGGACTTTCTTAAATCCAACTCACAGAATTGCGGCGAAAAGGTGACGAAGCGCGCAACTGCAACTGGGGGCTGGGGCTGGGGGCAGGCGATGTGGCAAAGTCCAGACACCGCAGACCGCAAACTGCAAGCGCTGCTAATGAGTGGCCAGTTCTGGGAGGAGGTGCAGATGCAGGTGAACCTGGTGCCCCGCTCCAGCAGCTCTAATTGAAACAATGCCGGACACCTTGGTGGCAGCAGCAGCAGAAGCTATAGCCAAAAGCCAACAAAAGCGGATGGAAAGTGGCCATCGGCAGACGGGAGTCGTCATTTGATGAGCTTCCCCCCGAACCGAGACCCAGTCCCTCCGATTCCCTCCAGTTTCCATTCAAATGAAGGCGGCAGCAGCTGGCGGCAAGTGTTTGCCAAAGCAATGAAATGGCCAACAGACAGAAGGCACAGCGCACAAAGAGGGCTAGACAGCGGGAGAGCGGGGCATCCACACTGAGCCAAAAAACCCTAAGCACTTGGACTGGAATTATATAATAATATTAACCAAAAATAATAACAAGAAAATGTGCAGGATCTAAAACAAAAGGAAAGACTTTAAGAAGACTTCGATAGATGTTCCCCTTTAACAATTTCTTGGCTACATCCTAAGATTTCCCCTTCTTGTTTCCCTAAAACTTGCTGGCCAGTGTACTTGCAACGCAGGCAAATGACTTTAAGTGCATCGGCAGAAGGAGCAGCTGATTACGCTCAAGGATCTTGTCTCTGTTCGCTGGCTGTAAATGGACTCCTTGGGGAGGGCAGGTGCGGCTGAGCGAGAAGGAAATCTTAAATCAATTAGCTGATGGCTTGCCCCTTAGATGGAGCTTAATTTGTAGAGAGAGCGAGAGAGAGTTCCTGCATAACCCGATAATGCGATGAAAGCGGATGTCCTGGCTGACACTGGTTGGGGAATAAAATAAAAGGATAACATGGAGAGGAAGCTAATCAAAATCTTCATCTTGAAATGGAGGTTAATCTAGATAGAGTTATTAGTATCTCTATAGATATATCCAGGGGATACTAGGGTTATGTCCTGGCTTTTTTGGTACCCTTTCACTCCGGGATACTAGGGCAACAGCCTGACTTCCTTAATATCCTTTCACTCCGTGGTACCAGAGGAATATCCTGTCTTCTTTAATATCCTTTCACTCCGCTAACTATTTGTGAAATTCCCAAAAAAATTACCAAGCAAACTCCCCGCTTGCTAACCTTTCCAATTTATATTTATATTTCCATTCTACTGTCAACTTCAACCCCGCCAGGACCTGCTCCTTTGCCAGCTAAGCTGGCTTAATCTGTTTAGACCCAGCAACGACTCCAGTTAGCTGTGATTTCCCATTGATTCCCAGGACATTCCTGTGGAGGAGGCAAACAGATGCAAAAATATGGAATCGGCGACTGATTTGGCGAGAACGAGAGTGATTCGTGTTGGCATCGCGGTACGGGGGATTAGCTTGTTGACAACTTATTTCCAGCTACCCGACTTTCACGTGTTGGCCAAGTTCGGATTGTAATTTGTGCTTAGCCGGGATTATGCGGTCCGTGCGGTTGGCGCTTGTTTCCGCCGGTTTTCGCTTTACCATAAATAATTTATCATGCACAAATTAGCGTTGAGGATTCCGCCTTTATGTTGTGTTCCTGCCACAACCACACACACAGCCACACACACACACACATGCACAGCGATGAGTGATGGCTGACACATTAGTCCGCCGCCGCTCTGAACCCAACACCCTCCTCCTTCCTTCGGGCCCTGCGACGTTGACAAAGTTTCCTGTTTACTCTTGCCGCCACGTTTTTTTGTGGACACAAACAAAAAAAAAATGAAATAATTTTGGTCAACCGCAACAATTTTTCGGCAGGAACGTGACAGAGAAAAAAAAAAAGGACCTCGACCGGGCCAAGGAGCAGTGCCAGCGCAAAAAAGGGATAAATTATGAACCAGCCGAGAGTCGGAGTCGGAGCACAAACACGGACTCTTGGCCCAGCAGCCCCCAAAATGTTCACGTGCCGAAAAGTTGCCATAAAATAATTATTTTATTAATAATTCCCAGGTCATATTTTGCTCTAAAATGTTTACTAAAAGATGTTCTTTTGTGGACTTACTTAGAGAAATATCTAAACATCTTATATCTTGGCCTAAAAGATATTTTTGTGGTTTAGTAAACAAAAATCACTCAGTTTTTGTTTAATAAATAAAATACTTGAGAAGTATTTCCTAAAATATGAAGTTAAATCATTAATTCCTTACTCAAGTTCATATATTATATATATTTTAATTTGTAACTATATGTTCTCTTCAAATTTAATTCATTACAATAAATATTTCTTTGTTTCTTCCCTCAACTTGTTCAAATATTTACTTAGAATCTCCGCTCAGACTCACCAAATAAGTCTGGATCAGTAATACTTAATTTTCCAGAGACTTCGAGGAGGAGCTCTTAGCCAACTATGTAGGAACGGGCTCCTTGACTTTGGCTGCTGGCTAATTGAGTGGCCACTTGGTCAGCCATTGTGAGTTTTTTGCTGGGGCAGCTTGCAATTACTGCTGTTTTCTTGCCGTGTGGCCACAAGTTCGCCGGGCATGGCACAGCGATGTCGTGGCGAAACGCTTGAAATGTCCTGGCCAGAACCGGCTCCGACCATCCCTCCGTTCGTCCTTCGATCCTTCTATCCGGTGCTCCGTGCTCCGTGCTCCATGCTCCGTGCTCGTCGTAGTCGTTCTGCTCCTGTTTGTCGTGCACTTCTAATGTAATCAACATCTTGTAGTTTTAATTGCATTTAGCGTTGCGAGCGGCGCCTAATTCGATTGTAACGGTCAGCTAACAGCCCTTTCGGCGGTGCCACCACCACTTCACCCAGTTCCCCCCATCAGTTCCCCCCATCTGGGTGCTGATGGGCTAACCCCCTTTTCAACCCAGTTGCCATCGCTTGTAGCACTTAATGAGTCTTGAAGGTAATTGGCCGGTTTTAATGGCCACGAGTTGACTTCGACATTGAATTCTTTGCCAGCTTCCTGGCGAAGCTACCATCCTTCCTTCCTTCCTTCCGTCCTTCCTTTAACGCCCACAGGTTCCGCATCCGGATCCCATTGGCCACTGCTAATAATGGCAGAAAGCTAATTATAAAATCAACCGGCAACAACTGCAGTTGCCTCTGCAAACTTGGCAAAACCTAAGCAGTTTTCTTGGCCATGGTAGAGTTTCTTTGCTTTGTTTTATGTTTACAATATTATTAATAATATATTTTGGCATTCTTTTTCCCTTTTCGAGGTCAAGAGGTTTTAGTTTTGGTAATTTGAACCTTGAAATAGCAAAGAAGTTCTTTGATAAGAGAAGAGTTTCCATTTGTGGTAGCTTTCGACCTTACTTTTATTTGGAAACATTCGTTCTTTGTGCGGGGGGTGGCTCCGGAAAATAAAGGGCGGGAAAATTGGGCGGGAAAAATGGGCGGGAAAAATGGGTGGTAAGAATGGGCGGGAAAAGTGGTCTGGAAAGAGGAAGACGAGGCCAAGACACAACGCATATTGCACAAGACAGGAGACAAAGCGCGCAAACAAACAGACAGCCAACAGACAGCCAGACACACTGAGAAAGACTGCAAGAGACTGAGAAGACTGAGGAGACTGGGGAGACTGAGAAGACTGAGGAGACTATGAAGACTGTGAAGACTGGGAGAGAGACTGGCTAAAAGACTAGGGCGGCAGGAAGGCTGGGAGACGAAAAGACACAGCAATAGATACTTGAAAGAAAGAAAAAAAAACTTTTTTCAATATGAGCCAAGCCGGCAGCTAAGCAGGGGCGGGTTCAGAGGGGATATGCGATGTAAGTGCTCCTTTTGGTACAGTGGTAATGCAGCACAATGATACAGTGGTGACCTAATGCCTAAATCTTAGGATATATAGTGTATAGTGTGATATTTATATAGTATAGTGTGATATTTCTTAGTAAATTGCGTTAACTTCAAGCTAAAATGGATACAAAATATTTATATAATATTTAAAATGTATCTTAGACATATATTTTAATGATAATTTTAATTTGTAGTTATAGCTTACTTTATATTATGAATTATAAGTCACTTTCAAGTACTTAGAGTAGAGAATCTTCCGCTATCTTCATTTGTTGCCAAAGGAAGCCTGAGAAGTATCTGAAGCTGACCAAGTCTAGCCTATCTAGACCAAGTGCCTCTATAAGGATACACCCGTTACTTCAACACCTTCTAAGAGATACTATAGTATAGTTAAATAATTTATTAAACCGGCAATTGCATCTAACACTTATCAGGCCTTACACCCTATTATGTTTGCTGGACTATCCACCTTTGACCCACTGTCCCTGGCCGCCGTCCTGCATCCGCCCCCGCTTCGGCAGCTCGGTGACAACAAGGAGACACAGGGAGACACATATTTATTTTCTTGTTCCATTTAAAAACTTTATTTATTGACGCTGATAGGAATCTAGTCATCTATCTGTGCGTTTTAGTTGCACTCCCTCGTTGCTGTATCTTTTTTTTTTTGTGGCGCTGTGCGGGTTGTTCCTTTTGCATGTTTGCAGCTCGGGCAATAAAATCAAGATACAACTACGGCAAAGACAAACAAAGCGCCAAGATAAACACTGGCCGAAAAAGCGACCACAAAGGTTCACAAAGGGAGGAAGGTGGGGATGGGGATGGGGCAAGCGAACGGGTTGCAGGCGTGTGAATCCCCAAATCCTCGAAAAGGAGAAGGCGAAGGAGGTGGAGAGACTGGCCGTTCATTGATGTCGCCAATAAAGTGAAAGAGCGTCCAAACACAAATAAATGCGACAAGCTAAAGGCACTGCAAGAAATCATACTGATTAAAGCCAAAACAAAGATATAATTACATTTTTTTTTAATCTCAGTTAGCTGCTGGTATTGATTAAGATGTAAAATAGTCAATGATAAGTTGGAAATGATGTGGAAATTAACCAATTAAACTACCATTTCCCATGGTGCATGGTTCTGGGGAGGTGACCAGGCCAGGAGTGGATTCAGAGCCGTCATAATCTAAAAATCTTGCCGCCGGCCGCCTGGGCGAACAAGCAAACAAACAAACAAACCAACAAACAGACAGAAAGCGGTCTGGACTCCAGTGGATGGTACAAATGATAAAAGGCTGGACTGACCAGGACCACACACTTCGATACCATCCCCGTCTCCTTGCCCCATCGAAAACGACAATGCAATTTTCATTACGCACTTGCCAATATTAAGCCAAAGTTTGGCGCTGTCTGGCCGCCCACACACACGCACACACACACAGAGATAGAGACACAACAAACAAACACCGAGCGGGACAAACACAAAGCGACACTAAGCCGAAAATATGGCCAAGTCCTTTGGGAATTCCTTACATGATTCTATAAGTATTTCTATATATTTTTAAGTGCCATTTGTAACCCCTTGTAACTAACTCTTTTTCTTTATTTTCTCCCTAATTTATCTCTTAGTTTGTGCATACAAATTTCGTTCAGTGCATGCCTGTACACACACATGCATCGTCCTCATGTTGCGGTCGTGGGCTTTGCGGTTGTTGCTGCCACGCCTACTGCCTAGGTAATAAAGCAAAAGTTCTGATCCCTTCACAGCTCCTCCTCTGTGAAGTCCAGGGCCCACAGTCACAGTCCCAGACCCAGGCCCAAGCCCAAGACCAATCCCGGCAAGGAGCCGATAAGCCGCACGACCAGAAGCAGCTTTTGGGCGGAGATGGAAGTGGATATGGATATGGCAGTGGCGATGGAGATGGAAGCGGAGCGGAAGTGGAAGCCGCATCAACAAAGGAAGCGGAAATGAGCCGGCCAGCTGTCTTTCCTCGGATGTGTGTATGCCTTCGAGTGTGTGTGTGGGCGGCAATATTTGTATAGTCAACCACACAAAAGGAGGCTACCAAGTGGGCGCAGACTTCTTCTAATCACTGCCTTCAATTAAAGTTAATTACTCTGATCTATATAAATAATTGCAAGATATTAATAGATACGGAAAGCGAACGGGAAAGAAATTGTTAAGCAGATTTTTGTCAAGACATTTCTAATCAATTTTGTGTCTTTTATTGGCTTTTAATTTTATGTAAAATCAAAGACTTGCAATTGGGTTTGGTTAAAGATATCATATTGATAAGTTTGTGGATTTTGTTATCCCTAATCCGACCTAAGGCCCAAAACCATTTTTATCTAAGGAATATTGATAAATAAATGACACTCGTCATCGATAATATCGTCATCTTTGCTATTTAAGTATATACTTATACAAAATCGATAAGGGGCATCGATAATATATCAATAAGTCTGTAGATTAAGCCATCTCCAACTGGGTTGTGGCTATAGATTGGATGAATGCCTTTATACCTTTTCTTATATATATTTTAATGATATTTCATAATAGTTCTTATATATATTTTAATAAAAACCGATATTTGGCCTTCGTTATCGATAATATATCAAAGTAATCAGTATATATTGCCATCCCCAAATTATGCTTTAATCACTCACCTCGTGGGAAATCGAACAATCAAGCAAGATTTAGCTGCGGTTATGACCGCTGCCACGCCCCAACGCCCACCTGTACCACACATGCCCCACTCCCATCCCTATCCCCATCCCCTTTCCCTTTCGCTGTCCCCCTTTTTCCCCTCCCTCGCCAGCCACTAATTATATGCGCCTCCAAAGCCAAAACAAACAAACAAATCGCGTGGACGGCGATTATGGGACCGCGGAGCTGAAAGTGAAACTCTTATCAGCAAGGTGCAGGCGCAGAATGCAGAATATACTGGAGTAGGCGCCTCTGCTAGCCACCGAGGGGGCCGGCACCATGCTCCAAAGGGGGCTGTGGGGGCGGGAGCCATGGCCAAGCTTTAATGAAGCCATCGGATCGGCATCGCCAGCATCCACTCGACGTAATTACGCGCCCCTCTTCGAAAATTGATGATTTTCATTAACGACAACTTAATAACTTGGCCAACGCCAGAACGAGACTCGAGCGCGAAGATGGAGTTTGAGGCGGCGATGGGATTGGGGTGTGGGCATGGTATTGGGAATGGGAATGAGAATGGGAATGGGAATGGGGATTCGAACCGGGCCAAGACGAGCGGCCGTCTTCATTATCGATAGCCATCGAAGGCAAACAACAAGCCATGGCCAAGACACACACACAGAAACATAGAAGCGGAAGAGAAGCTGGCGGAGAAAACAAAAAATCTTGGGGCTTTCGTTGGAGTTTATCCAAGCCACAAAACAAAAAAAAAAAAAAGGGAACGCCCCAACATAATGAAGACCTTCTCCTGGACTTGAAATAAAAAAAAAATTATATCAGCTTAAAATCCATTTAATTCGATTAACCGAGCGAACTGTAATTAGCCTCAGGAATATTATTCGATTATAATCAAATGCTAAACAAAAGCTGTAGCTTCTGGAATTTATTGACTGGGCTTGCATAATAATATAGTTCGCCGACTAAGAACTATATATGTATAGAACTATATAAGTATGTACATACATAAGTATGTAGTTCACATTCAAGAAAATATTAAGCTAATTACATCATCGGGCGAAGTCATTAACTTTTGGAATTTATGAACCATGAGCGTGGTCGAAATTTACGGTGTACTTAATGACAATCGGGAAGGGGCTAAGTGTATGTACATATGTACTTTACATACCTATACCCAAGTGTACTTATTTCCAGCTTAAGTAAACTAATTAAAATTAAGCGAAATATGATATAACTTGTAGCAGATCCTAACTAACACAGGAAGATGATTTAGAGATTTAGATCTAGCTTAATTTCATAATTAAAACACTTAAAAACTTAACTAAATTGAAATTGAAATGTTAGATTTTAAAACTTAGAACTTAAGTTATAATTATAAACTTAACTTATAGCTTTTATGAATAAATTATAAGCAAATGAATGAATAACTCTGACTGCAGTTTGTAACACAAGGAAACGACAAATTAATGAAATTAAATTAAATTATCTTATTCCACAATCTATAATATTTATTAACGAATTATGGAATGATCTAAATAAATAAATAAATAAATTGCTACCCATTAGCTTACAATGTTCGGAATTTATAGGATGGGTTCGCATAAACTTAAGAATAAGAAGTACGATTATGCTGACCAAGAGTGACTTCTTGCCGCCGCCGCTAGAAGTTGCATGGGTTGCAGCTTTCCCATTTAGCCCAGTTGCTGAGCTCCCAAGCTCCGAGTTTCCGCAAGCCGTTTTTTGTCCACCAACTAAGTCAGCTTTTTTGTTTGTGTGTTTTTTAATCGAATGACAGTCAGCATAGAAGCCGGGGGCAACGTGATATCAGCAATTTCACAAAGAAATCTCAAAAAAACACACTCTTTTTATATATTATTATTATTTGTGTTATTATTAGTATTACAAAATTATAAACTTTCTCTATGATTAATACATTTCACAGCCGACTTTTTTATTACACCATGTTTTACAGCCAACAATTAAAGTGCCATAAATAAACTTAAAAGCTAATTGTTTTTTATTTTAGTTTTCTAAGTTTAATTAACAGTTACAAGTTTACAGGAAAGTTTTTAATGTAAATATTAATATTGGCAATTACTTGGAAGCTCCACATGGCAAATGGAAGTGATTTACGACCCAAGATATTCCCAAATAATATAAACAAACTAATATTCCGAAATCGAGGGTATTGGCAACATTATGCGATCTGAGGCATCACAACTAACAACTGGCAACAAAGTTGCCTGGCAAATGTAGTGCCGGCAGCAGCAACAAATGTTGCCAGCAGACTGCGCAACTCGTCAAGAGAGAGCATTGAGGTCTCCCCCTCTCTCTCACACTCTATCTGTTTAGAAGCGCATGCTGCTGCAGCATCCGCTCTGGCAACATGCTGCGGGTGGTGATCGCAACACAGATGCAGGCGAACACACACACACACCACCACGCACGTGCAGACACCTCGCGGACAGTGCTGACACTTTAGCAATTTAGTTGCTAGATCTGGCAAGTGAAAAAGTAAGCAACAATTTAATTTTTTAGTTCTCAGCCTCAAAGCTGGCTATTTTTAATTTTTCTTTAGCAATTTTATATTATATTTATGGCTTTGCAATAATATGCAAAATATTTGACAAAACGGAATCAAAATATAAACTTTTCATAATGATTAAATTATTTTTTAAAGCTAAACCAATACAAACATACTTATAAATGTATTAAAGTTTAAATTAATTTTGTTTTGTTTCATAAAACTTCTCAAAATGTGTTTAAATACAACCATTATTTAAATGATTTTTTCGAAAAGATACATATTAATTATTAAGATTATTTTTTGTTGCCATTTATTCAGTTAATTGTAATTTATTTATACAAATCTAGCTATTTTTCTCCGGTGATTCGGGCAGCACTGCCACGCGGGGCGAACGAGCCAGCGAAACAGCGAACGAGCGACCGAGCGCCGAACGAACACACAGTCTGTGGACAGCCGACTCGACGACTTGACGTAACGACGCGAGTCGCACGCGATTTAAAACGCCCCGACGCGACCCGAAGCGAGCGAGTTAAAACGCCTGCGCATACGGCTGCCGAAACGCCGGATTTCGTTTCATCCTTTTTTTTTTGAGTTGGTTTCCTCTGTGAAAGAAAGGGTTTGACGTGGCCAAAACTCAAACTATTGAAAAGTTCTACAAAAATAAACAAATACCTTTATTCAAAACCCGAAATCGGAATATTTACTTGTGACAATTTTGTAAAAACCAATCGAGTATCGAGTGATTATTGAAAAAGAACCGAAACTTTTGCAGTGATTGAGCATCAGAAATCCCCGTGGAAAGGTATTCAAAATTTCATTATTTCGAAAGAAAGTTTATCGACTTTTTTCTTGTGATTCAAAATTAAATAAAAAATAATGAAATCTTTGTAAACGCAACTAGTATTTATTGGAAATTTCCTGTTTAATATTAAAACAAGTTTTAGCTGTCAAAAAATAGTTAAAAAATTATAAATAATTAACCGAAAACCGTTGAAAGTATTTTGTGCGAAGTGTTATTAGGAATTTTTGTAACTTTGCCTTAAAAAGATTTTTAAAGAGGTAAATGAGTAATTTAATAAGTAATTTCTGGTCAATACTTAACCCTTTTATCTATTCTGTTTGTATAGAAAATGTTAGATCTATAAATCAACAAGTATTTAAGAATTTATTTAGAATTTTGTTTTGTTAAAAAATTGTAATAACTATTCTTGTTTTAATTTCAAATTAAAAAAAGTGGTTGGCTCAAATTTGTAAAAGATTTCTAAGTTATAAAATAATAATAATAAGTTCTACAGAACAATAAATATATTTTCAGTGACTAAATCAAATAAGATTGAACTAAAACACGCAGTTTCAGTACTAAATACTGTTAATTTGAATACATTAACTAATAAATCAACTAAATCAATTAAATTGAAAGCCCCGTGTCCTATTTAGTCACCGATTTCTGACAACTTTGGCATTTTTTTTCAGTGATTTAAGAGAGTTCAGTGATTCGAGAGATCCCGATCGCCAGCATGCCCCACTTGGCCCTCATCTGCGGCCTGGTGCTCCTGGCCCTTGCCCGGGCCATTCCCAATGACGATCCCTGCTACGACAAGGCCGGCGAGCCGCGTGTCTGCGTTCCGGACTTTGTGAACGCCGCCTATGATGCCCCGGTGACCGCCAGCAGCACCTGCGGCTCGGACGGACCACAGCGATACTGTGAGTTCCAGGAGCGGGAACGGGACATGGCCTGTCACACCTGCGACCTGGCCAATCCGCTGCGCAGCTTTCCCGCCCGCGCCCTCACCGATCTGAACAATTCCAATAACGTGACCTGCTGGCGCTCGGGTCCCGTGGCCGGCGGCGTGGCTGGCATTGGTGGGGGCAACGCCATCGGGATCGGTAGCGGGGACAATGTCACCCTCACGCTCTCCCTGGGCAAGAAGTTCGAGCTGACGTACGTTAGCCTGCAGCTGTGCCCGCACGCGCCACGTCCGGACTCCATGGTGATCTACAAGAGCTCCGACTACGGCTTGAACTGGCAACCGTTCCAGTTCTACAGCTCCCAGTGTCGGCGCTACTTCGGCCGTCCCGCCCGCCAGACCGTCAGCCGGCACAACGAGCACGAGGCACGCTGCTCCGACCTCACGCGCCACGCCCCCGGCGAGGCGCTGCCCTCGCGTATCGGCTTTAGCACCCTGGACGGCCGGCCCTCGGCCCGCGATCTCGACTCCTCGCCAGTGCTGCAGGATTGGGTGACGGCCACCGATATTCGTATAGTGTTCCATCGCCTCCATTTGCCGCTGGCCGAGATGGGTGCCTCGGCGTCGGAGCTGCTCACCGGCGGCAAGTACAGCCTGCCGCTGGCCAATGGCCTGGCGAACAACAACAACATCGAACTGAATCCAGGAGCGGACTCGGAGGTGGCGGCAGGAGCAGCAGGAGCAGGAACAGTGGTCGCCGGCGGCTTTGGGGGAGGACTACACTATGCCGTGTCGGACTTTACGGTGGGCGGACGTTGCAAGTGCAATGGCCATGCCTCCAAGTGCTCGCCGGATGCCAACGGACAGCTAAGCTGCGAGTGCAGCCACAATACCGCCGGCCGGGACTGCGAGCGGTGCAAGCTCTTCCACTTTGATCGGCCCTGGGCCAGGGCCACGGCGCGGGAGACCAACCAGTGCAAGGGTGAGTCCAAAGTTTACATATAGTTCAAGACCCAGTCGGAGTCCAAGTGGGAGTGACAGTCCAGGAATATTGCTTCCTGATATAAGCAGATTTTTACTTCATTTAAATCTGTAATGAATACTTATATTTATTAATTATTAAGAGTTTAATTTATTTAGAAGCTGGCTTACTGGCTTATTTAGTTAGGGAAACTACACAAGCTTTGGCTTATATTTAGGCATTATTTAAGCAATATAAACAATGACTAAAATCTATATTTATTAGCTTTGTAATTTAAGATAATAATGCCAGTTTAAAAGAGTAGATTTCTTGCCATTTTAAGTTTCTTTCAAGGCAAATAAATTACTATTTAAATAATGGCACAGATCCTTTATCTTGATACTTAAAAGGGATTACCAACGTTGCCTGCCTCTCAAAACGTTATCTTTGTGAAATCCTTAGAAAGAAAAAACTGTTTAAATAAGTCAACTATCCGCCAGATTGATTCCATTTTTGGGGATTTTGAGGCGTGCAAATGAGTTTCCCAGATGAGAAAGTATACGATTTCGCCTGGCTTTATGGGCCAGTATTAACACATGGACGCGATGGACTCTACCTGAACCTGGCCCGGTCTTACCTGGACTTGGGCCATGTGTTACAGCGAAGGCTACCTGGGCCCGAAGCAGTTCACTCCCCCCCAGCCAGGAACAAGGGCCAATAAAGGCAAATTTTACCCCCAATCTGTTGGGCAAACATATCGGGGCGCAAAGTTAAAATAAAGAAGTTGTAAGGAGAGTATCAGGCAGGGTTGCAGATTTCAATTTCAAGGCGGACTGCTGTCGCGTGTGTTTGGGTTTCGTCTTAACGTCAGCGACGGCGGCGGCTTGCTCTTTTTTTGGGCGCAGGATAAGAAGTCCTGCCAAACTCGAAGACTGTTTGGTTTGGGGATTTGGCTTAGCCATAATTGAACAACTCAATGGACACGTGTAGAGGGTTAAGAGCGGGGAGAAGGAGGAGGGGTGAGTGCGTAAGTGAAACCGTTTTTACAATCAATCGACAACCCTCGTCCGGGGGCACAAACATTCAATCAGCGCTGGGATAAACCCTCGCAATTAACCCTCTAAAACTCGCCGAGCACGAACAACAATAAGCGCGAATTTAAGCGAAATTAATTTGATAAGCATTTTCAACAAGAGCGAGCACAGTTTTACTGGCTATATAATATATATTTATATGTATATAAAACTCAACAATCCAGGATGAAAACGAGAGCAGGGAAGGTTCTTTATGATTAGAAAATATGAGGGTTTAGCTGCGAATCAAAAGAGAGTCCTTGAAAGGGCATCGAAATTTCATTACACAAATATTTCGAATAATAAAAAAACCTTTCGGTGGCTGGAGTTCCTAGATTTTGAGGCTTCAACCATAGAAATTCGGAATTGTGCCCCCCAAAAAATCCCCACGGACTTCATTCAGTGTGGCGCTATGTGTTCCCGGCACTTGATGAAAGTGTCCTTCGTGGTCATCACGTGCCATAACATTGCAGTTTCCTCTTTTTTTTGTTCCTCCCCCCTCGATGGTGTGCGGGGGCGCAGGACATGCAGGCGGGACCTTTGCCATTGTTTAGTGCATAAATCACAGTCACACCAGCAAGGCACAAACACACACACACACACTCTGCTCTTATCAGGGGCAGAGGCACGTGTGGCAGGACACACACACCCGCCCATTGCCCGGGTTTATTAGGGTTGCAACCCCCTGCCAAAGGACGCGCAGGACTCGCGCGCATATGTTGCATGTTTATGGGCAAACGAAATTAACGTTGCCATTCGCCGCTTTTGACGTTCAATGTGACCTCAAACAAAAAAAAAAAAAAAAAAAAGAAACAACAGCAACAACAAAGGCCAGCCGGCAATTACTGACCGCCAATGAAAGGGAAATGGAAAACTGTCCTCGCCGCCAAAAGAAAGGCCACAGAAAATGAGGAAAAACGACCATATGCGTGCAGATTGCATTTGGGAATCGCATATCGAATCGAGAAATGTTATTTCCGCGATGATATCTGTGGCCGAGCTGTGGCAAAAACCTTCGATTAAAGTCTGAATAGAACACAATATACATGTGGCTGTTATTATTAGCAATTATTCAAATCTAATTATATGAGGAAATATAAAAGGAACAACAATTAAATCAAGCAGAACCCCACGGAATGCTGCACCCTTCGGCAAAAGTAGCACAGCAAACAAGGGAAAAGCCTGAAATATTTAATATTTCTCAATTAAATTGGATTCAGCTTCCTATATTAACCGGAAATAGAAGCAATTGTCTCTTTTTTTTGGGATCCAAATCAAATGGATATTTCGAAACAAATCAACAGAAGAAATCGTAATTAATGCACAGATGCAAACCCATTCTTTTACACAAACAACACCGGAAGCCATCCATTTTTCGACATTTATTTAAACCATAAATCGCCAAAAATCCCACAGAACTCGAAGAAGCATAAATTGAATGGATTTATTAGGCGAAAGGCGGCCAACTTTGACCCAGACCGAACTTCTCAATCATAAAGCGAGTGCGCTTTTCCATCAACACCTTCGATTTGGTTTCGGGGAATATAGAGAGGGCGGGACCACGCAGGGCAGAGTCCAAAAGTGAAACTGAATTGAAACGAAAAACAAACAAAACAAAAGCTGAGAGAGGCGGCGGCTAAAATTAACGTCGGGCGACGCAATAAATAAATTTAAATCCGTTTAAAACGTTTGGCAAATCAAGACATTACTCATACGCCAACGAAAATAGTTCCACTCGCTCGTAGAATGCTTAGGAGCCGTGATAAATGTTTCGGGGGCTTAGGCAGAAATGCCACGCAAATTAGCCGGCCAATTTGTCCAAACGAAATCGAATGGAAGAAGGGCAGAGGGAGGGCTGCCACCAGAACTTGATGGTTATGTGTCATCTAGAGGCAACTGCCACAAAAAAGTATCACAAGGTTCAAGCTAATCATGGGGGGATTTCTTTTAAAGAAAAAGAAACATAAAAGAATAAATTACTAGCATTTAAAGCAGGCTAAATAAAATCACAAATATAAAGTTGATTTGCTCTGTACCTTCTTGATAACTAATATTATTATTTAAGTTATATTTAAGCCCTCTAAAAACCCTCTTATAGTTTGGCAGAGTCCAGGGTTTTTCCTGCTGACAAATGTATTCATCTCTTGGGGATTCCTGTCGCATCTTTTGGCTGCGTTTTCCCATCAGTTTCAGTTCAGTTTCCTTTTCAATTACAATTTCATTTCATGTTTTTTTTTTGTGTGTTCCTGTCGCTATTCCTGGCTGCGTCTTCATTGGCTTGTGCCTGGACATTGATTCGAAATTGCATTGGCATGTCCTCAAGTTATTTATCCTGATTTCGGGGAACGGGCACCGCCATTGTTCGGCTGTGATTTCGCTGCTTTGTGTGGGTATGCGAAGGTCCTGCGGCTATAATTTCGCACAGCATCCTTGTGTCAGTTTTCATCAGTTACATTTCAGGACAGCTTTTTTTCCCCTCCTTCTTTTTTTATGATTTTTTTTTGTTGTACGTTCTCCCTAACTAAGCGAAAGCGAAAAGCGAAACGTGCAAAAACTCCCGTCGCCTTCGCCATCTCCTCCGTTGTCATTTTAATTGTTGTTTACCGGGCTTGTCAAATGCGCACTTCAGTGTGCGAAATAAAAAAGCAGAAAGAGTGCGACCAGAACAACGTTACGACCAGGAGATATCCTGTTTCCTCAATAAACATATATTAGGGCTTTAATTCTAAAGCAGATTTTAACTTCCCAACTGGTCACCTTCCTTTAAAGATATTTTCTTTAATTTTTTTATAATAGATTATACCTGGAAACTCCTATTTCCCTGATTGAGTAAAAAAATGGAATCCCCAGGTGGCATCTGGGCTTTGCAGGGTCTTTGGGTGATGGGCCTGGGTTCGGTATGTCGTCGGGCCATTCGTTATGATGGCCGGCTGTCTGTGACGAGCCTGTCATCGCCATTCGCTCTGATTTACTGGCCATGGCCAGCACACGTTCCCCCCATATGCATCATATCCTTTGGCCTTTCGCCACCTGCTTTAATGTCGGCTTTTCAACATACAAGTATTTTGTGGATGCTGTGTTTCATCAAATTCATTTAGCCATATTTTTAATAAGCCCCGGGAAGCGTGGCCAAAACACAAATGCAAAGTGAAAATCACTTGGCCGCTGCTTGATTCCCGTTTGCTGGATTTATGTATGTTTTCTGAGTGCTCAAAACGCTCGCAGCCGTAACCCGGACTGGGGCTTGGGTTCCTGTTCTCGCCGGGTTTTGGCTTTCAAGTGATTATGATTATTTTTTATGCACATAACGCTACACATGCAACCCCGGCGGCCAAGGACCGTCGCAGGCTCATCTCCAGCGAGCGAACGTCAAAAGCAAAAGGCAACGCCAGCCAGGACACACACACAGGACTCAGGACGCAGGACGCCGGAGCTCAAAAGCCAAACAAAACACAACAAAACGGCAAACGTTAAGTCAGCAGCTTTGAGGCATCAACAGCCACGAATACCAAATGCTCTGGCAGGGATAATAAATATATATATAATATATAATCCTAAATAACATTTCTCTTAAAAAAAATATACCAAGTAGAAGAGGTTTTTCCATGCAAACTAAGAACTAAGAATAATAATATTGAACTTGTCACAAATTTACATTTATTCAGTACAAAATAAGTTCATGATTTTATTTACCAAACAAACCAGGACAACATAGTACAAGGACTCGCTTTCTATGCCTTGGCAGCTGCTTCAAAAAGGTAGCAAAAGGTAGAAAAAAAAAGGAAGGAGCCGAGCAAAGGAAAACCCCGCCATTTTCCCCCTCGATTGTGTGTGCTTGTGTCTGCTAGAAAATGGCCAAGGGCCAGTCAGGATGTCAGGACGAATGCTGTGCGTTGATTTTAACTGTTATTACTTGCTGGCCAGAGCTGGCAGGTGAGCTGCAGATGGAACGGGAGCAGGAGCAGGAGCAGGAGCAGGAGCAGGAGCAGGAGCTGGAGCAGGAGCGGGAGCAGGAGCAGGAGCAGGAGCAGGGGCAGGAGCGGGAGCAGGAGCTGAAGCTGGAGCTGGAGCTGGAGCTGGCTCTGTAGCTGAATCTGTCGCTCGCTTCTACACATGTCCTGCCTGCGAGCAGGACTCACTCTCGCTCCTTGCCTCGTCTCTATTTGTCTGGCCATTTGAGTTTTGTGTAAGCAGTTAATTGGATCAGGGGCTAGGGCTGCCCTCCCTCCCTGCTCCCTGCCACATCCCCCTCATTCGCTCCTCCACTGAAGAGATTTGTTGCATACTTCATGGCGCTGTCAGATACATTTTTAATAAGCTGTGAATGCCGCCTGGCCAGTTTGGCAAAATGTCAACACAAACAGCAGCCAGGAATGCCAGAGTGCCCAAGGGGGGGGGATGGGGTGGAGTTTGGGCCTGTTCGTGGAATCTATTAAATCATTTTTGTTGCTAATACATTTGTACATATAAATAGCTGCGTTGGCGGCAAGGAGCACATGTGAAAATTCCATTGAATTTCAATTCGAATTGCGCAAAAATTCCCTTTTCGACCTGCCAATCTTGCGGCAAGAGGCGAACTCTGACTTGGGGGCAGCTGCCCATGCGCAACAACAACATCAATATGGAACTGTCTGCCACAATGGGCACACCAGCAGCCACATGCAACAGGCAGAGGAGCGAGGAGGCACCGAAGAGTTGCCGGCGAAAGCCAAAGAACTTTTTAAGGCTTCTATGACTTGATTTTGGGCCAGAAATTTGACAGATTTTGAAGGCATGTTTTAATATTAAAAGGTTTGGTAATAAATAATATATAAAATATAAAAATAAATACATTTTCAAGGTTTTTAGATCTATAAATTATAGAATAATAATAGTAAAAACCTTCAATATATTCGAGCTTCAAAGAAAGATAGTTCTTAAAGAAATACTCTTGAAAATTCATGCAAAAACAGTACAAATTCCTTGTAAACTTAAGCCAAAAACTGAATTAAACGCTTAGTAAGAGATAGATCTTGCTTGAATCCATACATATCGATACATATGTTTCCAAATATAATTTCTTTCCTGTTTTCGGAGTGTAATTATCCTGAAAGTTACATGTGCTTCCATCTGGATCTTGGCGTTTTTCCTCCGAAAACCAAACAAACTTCCCTCGGTGGGCAGCCTAATGATATGTATGGCATATCGGACAGGGAAAAAAAGCGGCAGCAGCAGAACGGCAACATAAATCATAATATATATGCACACATACATACTACACTTATATATATATATATATATATATATATATATATATATATGGATGTATATATATGTATTTAGGTGCAGGGCCGCCGACACTTCCTCGGGGCTCTAACTGCCGCTTTTCCACCTTCTGCAGAGGGCGCAGCGGGGGCGGGGCTTTGGAGTTTTCGATGCCGCTAAACGTAATGTAAATAAGCATTTAACAGCAGTGGCAACAACGGGGGAAGGAACCAGGCGGCAGCAACGGCCAAAACTGCAGCAATAAATGGCATTACAAACAACGGGCAAATAAATCGCACTGAAGCGCAAATGCTCAGATGAAAAACGTGGACGCCGCCAAAGCGGTGGCTGCCGCGCTTAACATTTACCATTTACCATTTACCATCTAGCATCTGCAACATGCAACAGATTTATGCAGGCAACATCGCACATGGCACATGGTGTTGCCGCAGACATGTTGACTTATGCCGCAGCAGCGGCATAGGCAGCAACTGGCAACAACTTCTCGGCTTCCCAAAGTTGCACGCTTCAAAACACTTGGACATGCGATTCGAGATTCGCCCATCTCGTCTTTTTTTTTATTGTTGCCGCTGCCGCTGCACCTTGACTTGCCACAGCGCGGCAACAGAAGCCAGAAGTTGCAGTTGGGGGCGCCATAAAATGACCAGAAATTAAACATAAACAAAAGTAGAGAGTAGAAGTTGCTAACAAAATGTTGTATTTCCATTTTCTACTATTATTTAAAAAAAAGGAGCCACGAGAAGTCAACAGTTGCAAGACAATCTTAGGGATACAAGTTGGTGCCTCTGAGGGTTCATGTTAAGCATATAAACTTAACATAACTACGCCTGGAATTCTTATAAAAAAATATTTTTAAATACTAATTAGTAATCCATAAATTCCATTTTGATAATAGGTAAAATTTGATAAATATAAATAATACTTAATAGTTAATAATAATAAATAGAAACTAAATTATATGGGAAAACGAGCTGCAGTTGCTTTAGTTTTGAATTCAGAAAGGAAATTCGTAATTCGAAATTCGTATTTGGGAATTTTAGATGCACTTCCTTAAACAAAATTCTGTAATAATTCCAAATTAACTCTTCATCCCTTTAGAAATACTTTTATTTCCTCTTTTAGAGGTAAAACTATTACTTCTTAAAAAGTTTCCTAAAGTTTCCTTTTAATTAAGCCATAAAACTGCCTATGGTTATGACGCACACTTTGCCAGACTTCCTGTTTGGAATATATATGATATATAATTCCCCAGAACTAACCAGACTAGATAGATATTGGTTAGGCTGAATAAAGCCAACAGATTTGAAAGATTTCCCAGGTATTTCGTACAATTTAATGATCGCTACACTTAAGCTGGAAAATCCATTTAAAAATGTTCCGCGAAATCTGCCCTGCACTCGGCCAAAATAATTGTGAAAACAAGCTTTCATGGCAGAGCAGTACATACACTGAAATTCGTAGAACACCTTTCTATTTAGTTGTTGTTTATTGATCCTAAAAATTTCGCTGAGTGCCAGCCATTTACGTTGTTCGCCTTTTCCGGGTCATACAGGTTTTTATGTGTGTGCCTGACTAACCTATTTTTAAGTTGTATTTAGTCAGCCCATTTGATTGATAGGTTCTCGGACTGCTTCGGACTTGTTTTATAGATAAACAAACACGGCTACACATTTGTGTGTGTGTGTTCCTCTCTCACTTCTGGGCCGGTGGTGGGCTGGTGTTATCCCCTGCGAACATGCCATAAAATGCGCTCCAGATACACCTAATTATCGAGAGCCAAGTGCCCCGAACCTCCCGCCCTTTTTCCGCCTGTCATCGGGCGAATTTATCCAAGATACAAGTATATGTTAGTTCGGGAAAATCCCTGGCTAGAAACATCGAAACGTGGCCAAGTAGAAGTTGCGCAAAGTGGCCGAGAACGACATTCGAGGTAGCCTCCTATAGATGACGCCTCCCAGTCGGCTTCAGGTGTGTGTATCTGTACGAACGAACATGCCCACAGGTGTGAAGTGCAATCAAAAAAACAGGGGCGGTGTCGGCGGCAGTGGCCAAAGGTGCCAAAGTTGTTTAATCACAAGACTTTAACACACAATTTGTGTTTTTGTTCGAAAACGAGCCAAAAATCTGCTGGCGATTTGGGGGTGGGGTCGCTTCCCCCGTCCAAGTCAATAGATGACTGCAGCGCGGTACACTTGAAAATGTACCCATAAATCTATGAAACATGGCAAGGTACTCAAATAATGTGGGTACAACTTATAGATCTTTCTGTTTATATTTGTAAAAAATTTTATATATATTTTTGAAGGTTTCTAGGGGTTTATTTTAGGTGAAATATTGTTGGGTACACTTTAAAATGTACCCAAATATCCCAAAAACATGGTCAGGTACTTATATATTGTAGTTACAATGTTTAGATATATCAAATAATATTTTGTAGGTATATTATAAATATCTTTGAAAGTTTTTAGGGGTTTATTTTAGCTAAAATATTGTTGAGTACACTTCTTTGGGATATAAAGTGTACCTAACACTTTAAAATGTACCCATACCTTACCTAACACTTTAAAATGTACCCACACCATACCTATCACTATTAAAGGTACCCTTATATCCCTAAAACATGGTTTATTACTCAGATATTGTAGGTACATGTCTTAGATATATCTGAGTTAGTTTTATAAATATTTTATAGGTATTTTTGAAGGATATTAGTGGTTTATTTCAGCTAAAATATTGTTAGGTACATATTTTTGTAACAAAAGGGTACCTAAATAAATGGAAAATCTAAATTAAAATTAAAATTAAAACTACTTGTACTTGTAATACTTTTTTGCTTACAAGTTCCCATTAGAAGGGATTTTCGGTACTCTACCTTCCTCGGATTTCATGTGGCTCAGTGTAGGGTATCCCCCGATCTATACCCCTTTTTCCAGCACC
>JAEIIG010014211.1:0-19664 GCA_018904695.1 Drosophila parvula
AAAATCTTTTAAGAGTAAATTTCTGCTTGCAACATTTTTTATTTTGTGGCAGTCCTCGGAGCCCTGTCATCACTTTCGCTGTCGCCCCAAAGGAAAATCTGGCCAATTAACCGAGGGGCGGGAAAAGCGTAAGGGAGGGGAGGGAGTGAGCCCCGGGCTGCCTTCGAGCCATAGATGGTTGTCTTTAATTAGCAGGCAGCGACAATCGAATCGCCTTGGATTGCAGCGATGCCCCCGATCTCTGATCTCCGATCACCGATTCCCGATCGCTAGCGCAGTTATTTCATCAATGACATTTAAGGCTTCATTAAAAGTCCTGCAAACGGGCGTGACCTTATTTGGTGGCCCAACGAGACAGAGAGAGAGAGAGAGATGAAAGGGAGCCACACGTGATGGAGAACGATCTCTAAGGCCGCCAACCGCATAAATTTCCTTTGATTGGAAGAGTCTTGGCTTTAACGCTAACAAGCTCAGCGATGGTACCGTGATTCACTGCATTTTATATTATAATCTGGCCTAAGATACAACAACAATTATAAATCATTTGTATCTATATTTATACTCTGTATAATTAATTTGAACAGAGATTGCAATCTCCCTGTTCCAGTTTCGTTATCTTATCTTTTGTTTACTATGACTGACTAACGATTTCAGGAAAAAGAAAAAAAAAAAAAAAAGAATAATCCCTTGAATGAGTAATATTCTGCATAACATTTTACTTTCATATTTTATTAAACAGAAATGTTGATATATTTCCAACCACTGAAGTTGATAATAAATAAACATTCATGTGATTTTATCGTATCAAGGGCTCTGTTATCTGTGACATATCTACACAGTTATTTATGGTATTTGTATCTTATCAAATATGTATATATTTATTTTGAAGCTACAAATATTTTGTTTCTTCCTGTATCGGGTCAGTTTATCTTATTGTTTGCTTTTTTGGCTTGGACTGCAGCCATTAATTGTATTTGTTAAAGATCTCAGAAGAACAATAAAAAGATATTATATAATGCTGACTTGCTGCAGTGCTATAATCCCGCAACACAAAAAGTAATTAAGATTTTGTGCAATTTTTTGTATCTCTTATTAAACATTGCAAAAGGTTTTCTTAGTATCTCACTCTCATAAAATCATTTAAAATTGTGCCCACAGTGTCATATAGAATTATGGCCTGTTTTCTTGCGATAACATTCCCGTACAGCCCCGTGCAACATTGCGTGTTGTGTCATCTCTAACAAAGGAGATGAAAAAAGAAGCGATTTCAGCTAAGCATCTTCTGCTGCCTTCTCCGCCTGACTCCTGATGGTGGCGGCGGCAGCACCATTAAAAATGCAAGTTGCCCGGCCAGTTGACTGTCGGCGGTAGTTGGCTCCGGAGTTGGTCGAGAGGCTAAGGAGCTCGTTTCGCTTTTACTTAACATTTGAAGCCTTTGCGCCGCTAATTGGCTGAAAATACCAAAAATGGCAATGCATGACGACGATTCGCCCGCCTGACAGAAGGAGCAAAGCCAAGCTAAGGGGGTTCACGTTAGGTTGGAGGTAAAGTTATGTCCAGTCCCAGGTTTATACATATAGGAAACGCTATAAAGGCTGCTCGATAGTTAGCCGACGAAATCAGGCTTAAAATGCATCAATATTTTGTAGAGTTTATAAAATATAGTCTAGTTTTGTAGCTTTCCAAGAGAGGTACGTGTTAAATAGTTAACCTCAGGTTAGGTTTAGTTCTAAGAAACTTTTTTAAACAAGATTTATATATTTTAAATATAAATTTGTAATAAATTAGAGAGAGGGATTTGATAACTTCCCTTTGAAGCGATTCTTAGGAAATGTTTAACATAAGATTACGCCTCTACAGGAAGCCTTTAATTTTGCCAACAAGTCCTGCCTTAAGTTCTATCAATTACTTGGATATATCCTTTGACAGTTTCACCCGAAGATCTCCTTAATGAGCACACCCGTCGTGTGTTACTTTAGTTTATTCGTTCTTAATTGACGGTTCCCTGGGCTGCCATTTCCCATTTTCAGTGGGCGGAAAAACAATGCAATATTATAAATAAATAATATTTATTCACTGCTATCGATTGTGTGGGCCGTAGCAGCAGCAGCGGCAGGAACAGCAGCAGCTGCTGCGTGGGTGCCGCCAGGCTCTAAGCCTTTTTCCAAAAAAAAAGGGGAAAGGGTAAAAACTCCAAGCTGGCAAATCGCTGGGCGTGCATCTGCAACATGCAACTTCGATCGTCGCGACGATCGCCGAACAGTGTTGCCACCAAAAAGAAGTATATAAAATATACGGAGTTTGGCCAACTGGCCTTTGCTGCTATTACCAAACTTTCAGTTTTTCTTTATCTTATCCATGGCGTAGATATCGACAGGCCTTGGTTGCCCTTCAAACTGTTTTATCTATAGATATTGCCACATTCCAGGCGGCTAGTTACTGTTTATAGTGAGCTTACTATTATTAAGTAACTGTTGGTTTCCTTTAGGTCATACTAATTATTATTGTATTTAACCAAAGACCGAAAGTTGGGAAATTACAAGGTTAGAATATATATTTTAAATGTTCATTTATTGTCTTAGGTCTTTAAGTTTTTTTCCGACTATTTAGTAAGTTCTTAAAACATGGCTTTTTTCCCGCCAAGTATGCAGCTCCATTCTGCAGACTTCCTAAGCTTGGCTTGGCTTTCTTTCTTCTGTGGCTGCTGCTCCTGCTCCTTTTTGTTGTTGTCAATAAAAAAGCGACGGCAAACAATTTAAATTTGAATTTAAATTAGCTGCTGGCTGCTGCGTCTGCCAGCAACACCAGAGGAAAGACTAAGAAAGGGGAAGCAGCCTTCGCCGTTTGCTGCATCCCTGAGATACATATCCAAAGTCTGAGCACGAGAGGCAGCTACCTTTGTGCAAAGGAAATTATATTTTGGGTCAGCCATTTGCAAGGAATATATAGTATATATACCATGAAATATGTCGAAATGGCATTAATATCTTATCGATAACAATATTAAATCAATTTAAGGTTATGATATTTACCTAGAAATCGAAAATTAAACTCTGGAAGACTTATGCTGAAGTTTCTGGTTTGAATCTGCCAAACTTTTAACTCTTGTCTTTAAACTTTATATATTTTCGATGTTGTTGTCTTCGCATATTATTTAATTCAATTAAATTTCTAAATAATCTAAATGTTATTTAATTTTAATGTTGTATATACGTTTAATATTATTTAACAAAATTATTAATTGATCATTTTCCCCCCACTTTGCTCGTTGCAGGTATGTACTCGGCACAAACTTTAACCCATTGCTGCCTGCAGCTGTGATTAATTAAAGGGGCATTGTGGCCTCTCGATAACAATGCAAAATAAATAAACAAACAAAAAAGCAAACAAATGGACCCCACTGACAGTTTGCATTTAAATGTCAATCAGCGCCAAAGAAAGAATGAAAACAAAAAAATAGTGACAGGACTGCGACTCTGTGCGTGCGTGCGGGTGGCAGTGGTGGTGCTTTTGATGTTAATGTCTCGGTTAATGGTGGTGGTTTCATTACTATAGCTCTATATATATATACATAAATCTATATACATATATATATGTACCTGGTGCCGCCTAATGCGATTTTGACAAATAAATTCATCAACACTTCCGCTGACAACTGGCAGATGAGGCAGGCAGCCACACAACGACAACTACTGCAAAATGCAATTGCAACTGCAACTCCAATTGCAACAGCAGCCAGACAATGCACAGAAAACTACAACTTATTAATACCACATGATATTCTATAAAGATTTTAATATATTTTTGGCATTAGAAAATACATTTTATAAGCTTGAACAGAGCAGGAATGTTTTGTATTTAGGAAAGATTATTTTTTAACTTGAACTTAGTTTCCATTTCTTTCTTTTTTAGTAACAATTTGGTCTTGACTTTTCTACTCCATTATATTTAATAAGGACTGTTTTTCTCAGTGCATTTAACTTGTGGAAAATGTTAACAACAGCAGCAGCAACAGACAACACGCATTTGAATTTCAAATTTGAGCACATTTAACGAGCATTCGCCTGGACGGAACAGGACAGAACACCAGTTGTAGTTGCATTCGAGTTGGTTTCTTTTTTTTGGGGGGGTGGGTAAGGGGGGGTTAGATGCAGGATGAGGTGGTGGATGCAGTGGCTCCCCAGTAGTGGTTGTTGCTGTTGGCGGCCTGCCATGTCGACGCTCATCAGGCTGACAGCTCTGGCAGAGCGATAAATTCAAGCAAGGCACCACCAGAGAGAGCCAGAGCCAAAGCCACTCAAAATTTGCTGTAAGCTTAAGAATTCACAAAGTTAATTGAGCATGCAAAGAGATCAGATTCCAACACGCCTGCGCGCCCTTTTTTTTTAGGTCACTGAGGGAAAAGTTTACAAGAAAACTAAATAGTAGACATGATTTTTAATTCAAAAATTATAAAGAAAGCTGCTTAATAGGATTTAAATATGTTCAAAAAAGAAATAGCAGTCCTGTAGAACAGGTAGGGGCATCAAATGGTAAGCTGGGAGCCCAACAACAAGAATATTTCACCAAGTTCATGTGAGTTGGGTTTTATAAACCTTAAAAACCTTTTCTTTTTCAAAAAACTTTTACAACTATCTTGATTTTTATCATTTTAACTTACCCTTTTTTTCTGTCAGTACTTTAGAGTTCATTTTGATGTTGTTGTAGGTTCGCCCCCAATTTGCAGAGTCAACAAAAAAATGTACACAGACGTGCCAGCTAAAAAAAAAAAAAAATAAAAAGGGCGTGCAAAACTAACAGAATTTGGAATGTACTCGTCACACATCTGAGTATCTGAGTTTCTGAGTATCTCAGTATCTGAGTATCTGACTGTGGGCGTTGCAGCTAAGCAAAGGCGACCCATAAAGTCAGCGAACCTAATGAACTTGCAAATTTTTACGACTATCTTTGGCGGAATTTCCATTGATTTTCCCAGCTGCACTGATCTGTGGAATTTGTAAGAAATTGCTTTGATTCAACACAAGATGCTGTCAGCTTATCGCTAATCCCACACACTGAAGTTTTTATAGACTGAGTTCAGGACTGTACTTGTTCTGTGATCTATAAAAAACACAATAAATTTTTAACAACTTGTACTATTAAATTGGACCTGAATAGAATGTATTGTCGAATTTTTCATGAACTAGCGATAATGTATTTGTTCTAACGAACTCGTAAAATATTTCCTGGTACTTTTGAGAGTTCCACTTTAATTTGAACAGATTTTCCAAATCCCATATCTTGTTCATTAGTGTTTCCCTTCCAACAACTCCGACTGTGGGTTATTCTGCAAACCAAATCGAATCGAAACGAATACCAAATTGATTGCCTCCTCCGGATGCAATGAATTTCCAATGCTCGAAATAATAAACATCGGCGATCGAATAGTAATAAGTAAGCGTTCGAGCAGACCAACCATAAAATGAGGCGATACGGATTAGAGTTCAATAGCGATGCGAACATAACAATTATGACTGCTATGCGTCCGCTCTGGACATATACTCGTATACTCGTACATATATATGTATTTATATATATATTCTCGGCGGGTACCACTTACAATTTCGATTTCGATCGGCTCGCTGCTACCAAAAATCGGCCTCTTTTCAGTCTGCTGATAGCTGATAGCGACTATCGGAAAGAAGCGGTGCCGCATGGCCCCCAAAGGCATGACCCACTTCCAAAGCAACGGGTTGGGGCAAGCAGAAATGGAAGGGGAGGGGGAAAACAAATAATAGGGAGGCGTAGCCAACAGGAAGCTATATCTAACAGATAGTAGATATTATCTATTGAACATATGCTGCATTTTTTCAAAGCTTTGTAATAAATACTATATGTATACGAGTATATAATATAATATTAGCAAATGCTACCATATTTATTCCTCATAATGCCAGTGTCATAACTGCATATGACGGGGAAACAAATTAATCAACATATACTGCGTTTATCCTAGCTCTGTAATATAATATATATATGTAAGTATAAATATTAGCTATTGCTACTACTTTATTTGCCATCATTTTTACCTGCTTAATATGGTAACTTCGTAATAGTCTCATAACTGCATATGGCGGGGAAACAAATAAAGCCGCAGATTATTTAGAAAAATATTTCCAAGTACCGTATATTTTGGTAGTTTTCATTTGTTTGAACAGCTGCCCGATCTCATGGAGTTCTTTTTGCTTTTCTGTTTGCCTTTCCCTGATGGTTTTTTGTGTTATATGTTGGGCATATCACACTATTTTAATCTCTTTTTTCTTCTCTTATACGTGTAGTTATTATCTATATATAATTGATATTCTAAGTGAGTAGTAGGCTGAATTTTGGAGTTTAATCATTATCAAAATTAACCCAGTTTCCGCAGAGAAATCTGCCCAAAACTCGTATCTCAAACTTCAAGTTCAACTGAAATCGATCCAGACATGTCGGCGAGGATTGTCGAATTGGGAATGTCAATTAGCGACAGCAGTATCAATGAGCAGCGAACACCGGAAGTTGCTGAGAACACAGATGTAGATGTGGAACAGTCTCAGATTGAGGAACTGCCGGAAGAGCAAGTGTGGATGAGCCTGCATGGCTTTCAGGATGGCGAGGATGACCACCTGTTGGTCATCTTTTCGTTTTACTGTTCACTCTCCGACTTCCGTCAGCTACCGGGTGGCCTGGAGCTCTGCTTTACCACCGCTGAGCACTTGGAACGGGGTTGTCTGTTGGCCAAACAATTTGTGGCCAATAAAATGCAACTTCACTGGCACCTGGGACGCCTGGAGGTTAGCTCGGAGAGCGCCATTTCCGAGAATCTTCACGGCAAAAAGAACTTTTTTCGGAAGCTGAGACGGGCCTTTGTCAATTATTTTCAGCAGTAACGGTTTTCAAAAATATGTTTCATTTCCGGTTCAATTGAAATGTTCTATATCTCACCAGAAATTGATATATAGTATTTTGCTGTATTTTGGCAAATTGTTGAACCATTTCAAGTGCTGTATAATTTTCAACGACTCAAGGAGTACAGTTTCACATAGATCTTAATTCTTTTTTCCCCACAAATATTCACCAATTGTTGTTGAACATTTGTAAATGTTGCTGAAAATCCCAACAATCACAAACAAAAACTCAAAATGGAGTGTTAATTAAAACCTTTATACATAATACCAGCAATAAAATGGGGATTTCACAACAAAATGTATTTATTTTCCCTTTGGTGTTGTAAGTGGCCCCTTTGGTGGCATAAAACTAAAGTCCCCTAAGCATAATTTTCCATTCCACAGTGCTCAGTTTCTCACAATATGGGAAAAATCAGCGAATATGGAAATTAAAGACCCGCAACAACATGTTGCTGATCATCAACGCATTAAACATAATTTACCACCCTCCAAAATGCTGAAAAGGCCGCCAAAAATGTAAACTGAAGAACTGTTTCAAAAAGGCGGCGAACGGAGGCCGTAAATAAAATGCTCATATTGCCAGAGAGTCTTCAATTAAAACTCATTAACATAATGGCCTAAAACCGCACTCGCACTAAAAACTCGCTGAATGTGACAAAAATAAAGCAATAACAACCAGCGGATCGGGTTGCGGGGCCTGTGGGCTGGGGCCTGGGCCTGCGTTCAAAGTGAATTTACTTGTCAGTGTCATCGCATGTAATTTATGCAAATTTTATGCGCACACCACCAAAAAGCAAAGCGAGCACCAAACAAAAACAAAAAATAAAATAAACTGTACTAAGCCAGCGAAAAAAAAAAACGAAATAAACATTAAACGCAACGCACGCAGATATTGTTGGTTGTTCCTCTTTGTTTTTATTGCTGTTTATATTTCTGTTTTTCGCGGAGTGGGGTGGTGGGTGTGGGGTGGGGTGGGGGTCTCTGGCCGTGTCGTTTTCATTTTGGTTTATGGTGACATAATTAAAATTTATACGACTTTACAGCCCGCATTTTCCAGTCTTGCTCGTCTCAGTCTTTTGAGAGGGTTCTATGTACAGTAGGTGTTCTTTGTTTCAGCGATAACCCCAGTGGATGCAATCGATCGATATCTTATCAACTATGAAATAATAATTTTGCTATCGATTCTAAAGTAGCCAATGGTTTAACTCTTAGCTTAATCTTTAAGTAATTGTAGTAAATTCCAAGGGATTATTAGCCCTTGAACGGGTTTAAAAATTAATAAAATAAAAAAATGGATAGAAAAAGAACACCTTGTAAATAAGAAAATAAAAAATTCAAAGGAAACCTGACCTAATAGTTAACTTTTTAATAGCTAAAGTGCTACTTCTAAAATTTAAATTCGAGAAAACGCAAGAAACGGACTTGTAAAACGCTTTTTCATGACTTATTTATTGAATTTAATATTTAATTTTGAGCTTTATATATTTATATCCAAGTTTTTGCAAAGACTTAACAGTTAATGACTTTATAAGCTCCATTTATAATTAAAATTCCACTGTGCACAGTGACCACTTTAGCCAAATCAAATTATTTATGTCAAAATGTGAGCCTGGTTGGGTTTCCCTATCCGCTCCCCTCTGTCGCTCTCTCTCTCACACTCCCTTTTTTTGGGGTACGCCCCCGCCAAAGCGTTCTCTTTGCCGCGCAAGGAACTTACTTCTCGCTGTGTGTGGCCGCTCATGTCAGCCAGCGGCATGGCTGGCCCTCGCCCTTCCACAATTTATTTCAAATCCAAAATTCAAAGCCACACAAAAACAACACTAAATTATGAAGAAGAAGAAGAAAAAGAAGAGAATGTGAAGGAGGAGGGGGCGGCAATCTGGGACCCCAATCCTGCCATCCCGCTTGCACCGCCAGCAGCGGAGTCTGTTTATTTATGCGCACGTTTCTCTTGCGCTCTCCTTGATCCTCTCCACTCCACCACTACTCGCATATCTCTTGATCCTTTTGCTCTACTCTTTTGGTTGCACTGAGAGAATTGGTTGCGGAGTTCTGTCCTTAAGCCATATGATTAAAATATTTATAAAGCTTACAGAAGTAAACACTTTAGTTTGAAGGGATTTCTTTTAATTAAATAATATTAATTTAAATGGTGTACAATTTTTCACACTGTTTTTGGACTCTATTCTTCCTTCTCATCTGTTGCTGTTTGTAATTTACCTGCCGGCTGAACTGTTTTGTTTACCTATGCCGGCATTTCCCCGCGCGCGCACACACACCTTTCCCTTCTCTCCCTCTCTCACTCTTCTACACCTTGATTCTGGATTCTCCTGCTCCTCCTCCTCCTCCTCCTCCTCCTCCTACTTCTTCACCTAGTTGGTTCTTCTTCTTCTTCCACTTAGCGACCGCTATTATTCCTCCTCTGCTTCATCATCAGCTTCTCCTCCTTGTTGTTGATGTGCGTGTATTTGTTTATGGTGCGGCTTCGTCTTTGTCATGAAAGGATAATAAAAAATGAAATTATGTTTAAATATGCCAATGTACCCTCTTTCGCTCTCTCTATCTCGACCTCCATTTCCATTTCCATCTACCTCTATATCTTTATCTCCATCTCTACATCTATCCCGCTCTTTTGGGGCATAGGCGTGTTAACGCTTTTATTGTCGCCATGTCATTGCCATAAATGTGCCATAAATGTACCACAGACCAACGCCCGTATAAAGAAGAAGATATAGGGACATTGTACATTCGTATATATCTCAATATATGTACATACATACGGTATGTACATATACCCAAACCTTATCTGTCTCTCCATTGCAATCCTAATTTGGAAGTTTTCATTTTGGAGAGTTCCATTAGGAGACTTCCACTTGGAGTGCTTATTTTGGAAGTGTTCACTTTGGGGTGCTCACTTATGAGTTCACTTTCTGAGGATCAAGGTCAATACCTGGTGTGGGACTTATATAACATGTAACTTAATCAATAGACACATTTTTGCAATAATTGGGGGTATTTAATATGAGACTACCCCAAGTATTATGATTAACAATGCCAAAATAATGTATTCCTGATATAATACCTTAGATCCGACATATTATCGTCGATTATGTGAATCGCACTATTTATGCCTCTTCTGTATTATTCCCTTTTATAGGCCTATATCACAAACAGTTAGAAATTAATTGGATTGCTTCCATTAAGAGGCAAGCGATATTTATCGTTCGGTTTATCGAATTAATCAAGCATCCTCCTTCCCTATTCCCATTTCCAATCCCCCTTTTCCACTCTCTTGATCTTGGCGGGCAACTACAATTTGTTTACGAACAATTTATGAGAGGAGCAACCAAAAGCCAAAAGGGGAAACAGACAAACTTCGCTAAATGGAATTTTTAATTACTTTATTTAATTGAAAGAATATAAACAAGAATATATACCGTAATATAAATTTCGACATATCAGGACTTAGAAATTATTTTAAATCAAATAACAGTTTGGTTCGCACTAGGGAGTCATGACTGTGGAGATTAAAGTTAGGCCCGAAGCTGCGCATGCGCGCCTTTGCCAGAGACAAATTTCCGAATGCTGATCCAAACGCTTGACCTTGCCATCAATTCTCATAATGGAAATGGCTTGGGAAATGTGGTCTGTGTGTGTCGCGGTAGAGAAAATGGAAATGAAACCGCTGCTGGGCCGGCCGCCTTTTTCCCAATAATAACAACAACGGCCACCAAAATACTCGTACAAAGCCCGATAAGCTGCAAAGCCGCGGGCCAATTTGTGCTACTTGGGTTACGTCCACCAAAAAAAATAAAAAAGGGGGAGGGATGCATTCGGCGATGCACTGAAAATAAAAAACATTATATGCTGGAGCTGTAATCGATATCGAAATCATCGAAATGGAATAATATCAGATAAAGAGTTATTAATATTAAAAATGATTTAAGAGTATATTAAATCAGAGGAAATACTGCGAGACTTTGTTCGAAAATATCGAAATATATTAGTTTTATCAAAATATAGATTACATTTATGGAACTTATTAAGGTTTAGAGTTAATATCAAAAGTTTTCTATTAAATTATAGATGTTATTGTTGAAAAACTACTCTTAGAATTACTTTTTTTTCCAGTGCCAAAAGATGAATGGATCGATGGTGGGTTTGGTGCTTTTTGGAAGTTTAGTTTTTGGTGGTTTAGTGGTTTAGTTCCGCGGCCGAGATGGGTAGGCGGTCGAGCGGGCTACCGTGGCAATTTAACGCTCCAGCGATCGCATACCATATGTACATACATATGTAGATCGGCGGAGATATATACATACTCATATATGCATCTGTGTTTGACCCACAATTAATCAGAGCTGGCCGAGCGCTGGCACAGCTGCGAACAACGCATGAATTTTATTTTGTAGCTTTTAGGCAGAGTTATCAGTTAACACAAGGCCCACAGATCGGATCGGGGTTATTCGGCTGCATTTCCTGTATCAATTTCCCATTTTTAGCTGCTGGCCAAATTAACGAGCCGTGAGCGATGACCCAATCGAATGTAGAGCGAGGTTGGGCGCCGAAATGCGTAGTTTGCTCAATTTTCCCAGAGTGCTTCTTTATTTTTTTTTTTTTTTGGGGTCCCATTAAAATTTGAGGCATTCAGAATTGATGGTTACATTTTAACTAGTAAAAAACGTGACTAAATGAAAATTGTCACTATTATTTATAAAATTATAATTTGTAATGAATGGAATTTAATTACCACGCATTGTTCTATTATTTTTTTTTTTGGTTTGTTTCGGTCTATGATCTCATCTACTTATTGTTGTGTTTAAACTGTCATGGAAACTCTCAAAAAATAAACATACCGCTGGCAAAACTTTATATGATGGTATTTAAGGCCTTAATGCATAGTCATATCAAGTTTCAGACCATCCGACTATCTTATCTTCTAGTTTTCAGAGGTCGCAAGTTTCCGCACTTCTCAGCGGCGCCATCTCTTTTAATATATTATATATACATATATATATATATCTTTTTAGTCTATTCTGGCGTCTTGTTCGGCCAGTTAATGGACACATTATGTGCTTGACCCGCGGCGGAAGCGCGTGCCTGCCTCCCATTATGGTTTTAGATTTAGATTTGGATTTGGTTTTTGGCTTTGCAAATTGAAACATCCGCGGATGACGGCCTAATGGCAACCAATACCTTATAGAAAATTATGGAAAAGAAATGATGAACAGCCCCAAAGGGAGCCCGACAAGAAGCCCCCCTTGGAGGGCCCCATCCAATTTGGGCATGACTTCATATTCGGACAGAGATCTCGCGGCTTTTTTTTTCCTTATTTATTTCTATCTTTTTTTTTTTGACACGCGCGTCACCGCGACACCTTGAGATGCCACGCCCACAAAAAAAAAAAAAACAGAAACAGAAACAGAAAAAACTCCCCTGACAATGGATGACTTAACCAAATCCCATCAAATTATGCGCCTTTGGTAACTGCCCGTCTTGAATTTTAAGCCTCCCCTACTTCACTTCGAAATGAAAGAAAACCCGAAAACCGACAAATTTATTGAAGTATGGCCTGGGTCGGATGTATTTTGTAGTTTCTGAAGTGACAAATCTCTCGGGTTATTATAGTATTTGGGGGTTGGGTTAGGTTACGAATATAATATCGTATAAATAATATCCAGACAAGCTGAGTGGGAGCGTTGAAAGGGAGTGTCTTGGGGAATTGAACAAGAAATTGGATGCCGAGCACATTTTACAGAAGAAAAAAATATAGAAGAATGCAAATGTAAATATAAATGCTAAATTTGCAAAAAAAATATGATTTCTGTGAATGAAATTGTGTATAATCGAAAATGTATGCTTAAGGTGGAATGGGAGATAAATGTATAAATTATAATGATATTATCCTTATAAAAATGCCAAGATCTTTTGGCTGGTTCTATTCTTGTAAGATTTTCTGTTTATTCTGAAAAGTTCCCTGGACTCCAAGGAATTTCTATATTTCTACATATCTATATATCTTTTATATCTTTTCTATATAACGTTTTTATATCCCTTGCTAGCTAAATAAGATATTTGGCGCACTAAAATTCCCAAGTCTGTATTCCGCCAACTCCTGTTCATTATAAACCCATAGCATTCACTCTTGTGCCAATCAAATGAATTTCTTACACCAAACAATACTTTAATAATGCTCTTAATTTCTACATTTCTTAATATATTTTGATGAAAAGTTTCTATAATTCCATAAGAGGTTTCAATATTCCCACTCAATCCGCAAACACAACTGGGACACACACACTTGATGGATGACTTTGACATTGAGCCAGTCCGCGGTGCGAGTGTCAATCGTCAACGCGTTGTCGACTTAATGCGCAAATTGAATTAGGCAATGGTAATTCGGTTGCTTCTGTGTGTCTGTACTTCTTCTATTCGTAATTTGATTTCGGCTTGCCCTGTCAGTTTACACATCGAACAATAATATACATACGAGTATAAACCATAAACAATCGCCAATCGCATTCCAATTTGACGCAACAGAATCCTACGTCTGCTGCCAGAGGAGAGACAGCAGCTGCAGGTAAACGACACCGCATGTCGCCTATCGACGATTTCCATCGGACAGGTAACAAGACTTTGGCAGGTAGAAACATCATACAACAACCACCACATCCCACATCCTCTATCCACTCTATCCTGCGGTACCTTCATCCTGTTGTCGTCGCAGCAGGAAGTATCCTGTGAACACGAAAATCCCGCTCTCCGGCGCTTTCTCCGTAACGAGTCGAGAAAAACGTGCCTAAACTCGATTGGCCTGCGGGCATAATTAGGCCCTAGCCTAACATCACCTGGCCTGTATGGCGACAAACACCTCTTGGCACAATCAGCACCTTGCCCCAGGGCAAATAATATCTCAATTGCTTTGCAAATATCAATGTTTTGCGTAGCACTGAGCGAAGTTTTGTGGGGGTTATCGATAATATCGATATAATATCAATTGGTTTATAAATTTTAATTAAGGTTCAGAGTTGATTTGGGATAATTGTAAAAGTAATTAATTTTTTTTAACAAATCTAAGCAAATTAATACTGATACACGAAGTGATATTAGTAAGTTATCGAAAATATCGATTGAAAAATACATAAAACAAATGAAAATATCAAACAATTCAATAAAAACAAAGTATTTAAACAAGATATTATACAATTACAAGATAGCTAAGTTTATGTTAACTTCAAGCCGTGATATTTTTTATAAATTGTTGTGGAAATGTTATAGAAAGTCTTAGTACCAAAAATGTGGTGCTGCACTTTAGCCTGAAAAGCTGAATAATAACCTGAGTAATATTCGGAAATTTTAGCATATGATTCAGATTTGTTATGGCAATAGAAACATGCGTCATGAGATGAGAATCTTATCGCAAGTTTGCCCATTAGATGATTATTCCAGTTAAAAGTGCGGCAAGTGCGAATGCGAAATCGGAACGGCATTTCCTCACCGGAAACCGGATCGATCCCAACCCATCTTGGGCTTTGCTCTGTTGTGTCTCCCATAAGATCCATAAATATTTACAGGGTTCACGGGGGTCATCACACAGAGCAGGGAGACGAAAATGAATTGAAATTTCTTGTGGCAGACAAACGATAATAAATAAATATGCAGAGCGAGAGAGACAGAGATGAGGATATGGGAGTGTGGAGTGGTGGTGTTCCGATGATGCTGCATCACTTAAGCATTTTTTTTTTGGGGGGATTCGAACTGGTATTAAAGGGGGTGAACACTTGGAAACACTTGTGATAATCATGACTAATAAGATACACAAACAGCGGAGACGCGGAGCACCCAATATAAGAAAGAATATCCGAAGACAAACACAGCTGGCTGGCTGGGGGGAGAATGGGGCCAAAACCCAGACAATAATGCAATTTGGGGGGTTACAAAAATAGCTCTGAAGTTAAACCCATTTAGATGGCAATCGAAAAAAAAAACAAGAGAAGGGTAGAGCAAGTGGAAATTCGTCTGACGTTGCCCGGCATTGCAATGAAAATGTACGAAGGAAAATATTGCACAAAAAGCTACTTAAGCTTACAAAAATTTAAATAAATAAATGTTTCTAATAACATTTCAATAGGTTATAAGGTTAACCTCTCACCATAACCAGTAGCACCATGAATATCATATAAAAACATTAGTATCAAAAACATAATTATAAATATTAAATTGTATGGGTATTCTTCCACTTTAAATAATTTTACAAACCGTACTAAGCTTCGTCCAAAGTTCTTTGATTTTTCAAATAACCAAGATCAACTTTCTTATGTTTTTTTAACATTTTTTACTCCCCTTCTTTTTATGCATAAATAATAATTGAATTTTTCTATTAGAGCGCTTGGTCTCCCCCTCACCCAATCGTCAATCAAACAATCAAATTCTCACAAGAGCCTCTCCAGGCTGCGGGTGCTCGAATTGCAGGGGGGTTTTCATCTTTAAGGAGGTGATGGGTTGAGGCCACTTGAAAGGGTTTTCCCGAGAGAGAGAGAGAGCGCGCGAGGCCCAAGCAATTGAGGCGACACGCGCGACGCCTTAAAGCGGCAATTAATGTTCAAATTTAATTAAACGCATTCTAAGCCATCGTCGCCAGTGCAGCGCTGCACTGCATCATCCCCATGCCCCATGCCTCAACCCCCTTCACCCATTCCCCATCCCCCTTTATCCATCTCCCTTCACCCATCCCCCATTCTTGATTATTTTCCCTCAGAGAAGTTCGGCGTCATCGGATTTTAATTGGAGCACTCTGATGCACTGGGAGAAAGGAATTATGGAAGAAACTAGTTCACTTTTATCAACGAAGAAAGTAGTACAATTTCTTAAATAACTTTGGAAATTATGTAACTAATATTTGTATTAAAATGATTTAAATGTAAATGGATATACATAAGTACAGTAGTTTCAAAGGGAAGCCACCATGGCCTCATCATTATGCGATACTAATAAAATCCAACCAATCTTGTTTTATTTGCCAGAAGCAAAAACATAAGACTTTCAATTATTTTTGATCTAAAAATCAATTAAAAACGATACTTTTCTACCTGAAATGTATTTAAACTTCCAATTAGAAACTGTAGAAAATGTATAACAATACATATTTCGAATTAATCTTTATTAAATTACACTTAAAGAGTTCTTTGGAAACTCAGTATTTATTTAAGGTTCTTATAACTCTAGAATCTTTTCTCGCAGTATTCTCATTCGATAATTGAGGGTATCAAAATTCCCCATTTTTGGGCGAGTTGGAGAAGCCTCCTTCTGATGGGACCCTCTGCTAATTGATAAGCTAAGTGGCAAGTGCCATAAAAGCGAACTCGCTCGCTTGCTCTAGAATCGGTTTTTTGGTATCGACAAAAATCAAATAGCAGCAAGTCGACGACGGCCGCCCACTCCCCAAGGGATTGGAATTCCTCCAGTTCCCAGCTCCAGCTCCGGCTCTCCCAAGCTCCCAGCTTCAGATCATTAAGACTGTTTTATGGACTCCGCCGGGCCATGGCAAAAGATTTACGGCCAGCGGCGTTTGGTGACCAGATTTATGTGATTCTGGCTTTTTTGTTATATATTCGGTTTTTTCTCTCGCTCCAAGTTGGAGTTTCTCTCACCTCGCGGGGCACCTGCTAAGTGAGCAGTCCAAACAAACCAGAAAACGAGACACACTGGACCAGGTCGAAATAGCGGCTGGGCCATAAAAATGCACGAAAATTAGGAGGGTCAGGTCGGCTTAGGGTAGGGCTTCGGGTCAGGTCAAGTCTGTGTTGCAATGCCAGCTTGTCCGGAGTGTCAACGTTAATGACCACAAGACAAATACTAAGTCGTAACCAAAGTAGAAAATGTCTAGAGATACACACTGGAAAGTCGGTCTGATCTAGTTTTCTTGGTTAATTTGAACAACAGGTTCTTGGAAGGCAGTTTTACACAGTTTACAACATATTTAAATAGTGTATAGTTACTATAATATTATACATACGACTAGCTGTAGCCTAAATTAATTGAAATGCCTTTGTAACATCCAAAGCTGGCTTATATAGTTTATTTATCATAAATTATAATTTTACCTTCTTTCTAGGTTCATATTCCATTATTTATATCTTTAAATATTTAAAGATTATTTCTGCATTTATATTTGTCATGTTTCTTTTATTAATTATATAGTTTATAACATAAATGAAATAGTTATCGAAGTTATCAGCGTTCTTGTATGCATCGATAAACATCGATGCGTTTTACCACCTCTAGTTTGCATCAAATTATAAAAAAAAACCCTGTAGATTTTTCCCCGAAATTAATTTTTTTCTCTCCTTCCCATAAAAACCTCGCTAAATCCCTTTAGATTTTAGTAACACCCCAGGGAATGGAGTGAAATGTGTCAATTGTGAGGCGACAAAAGCGATAACTCTGTGCGCGCCCATAAACTGCACTTCCTTTTGCTGACTCTTTTTTCTTTATTTATTTTTTCTTATTAATTTTTTTTCTTATATTTTATTTTTTTTTTAAGACACCACCTACACTCCAGCGCCTTGCCTCCTGCCTGAGCCTGTGTTATTGGTGATTTGGCCACCAGTTTTGCCTGGTTGCGGCGGGCACTTAAGATTTCTTTTATTTTCGATTTTTCCTCGCGTTTCTGTTGTGTGTGTGTGTGTGTGGTGTGTGTTGTGTGTAGGTGCCACTTAATGGCTGCCATAAACCCACTCCTCGCCTTCGTGTCTTGCGGTTGTCGTACATGCAATTTCAGTTGTTGCTGTTATTGTCGCAAAAGTGGCTGTTGTTGCTGTTGCCTCGGGTTATGGCCGAGCTTACGGCTGCAGGATAATGAACATTCATGTTAAACACGTTAAGCGACCGAACGTGGGTGTTGTTTTTTTCTAGTTTTTTTCTTTTTTCTCTTTTTTTTTCCTCTGTGAACAAAAAAATCGTTTCCCTGGCCCTACTTTGTTGGCATTTAGCGTGCTTCTTGGCCATGTCTTGGCCGTCTTTGCCGCCTTTTCATGCATCTGCAATTAGACTTGGCTTGAAATATGTATCTTTGCCAGTTTTCTGTTCGTATTTAATGGGATTTCCGGACTTTATATATTTTAAATTCGTTTCGTTAGCATTTTCCTTTCAATTTGTAGATATATTTTTAAATTTCTATACTTTTCAATATCAAAATATCATTGATAAATCTTATATCTTAGATATATCGATATATACAGTGACTTCCCCTGCTGGGACAGCTCCTTGGCCCTCTGGCCGGCTCATTAGCCACATCTTTCGTGCAGACAGGCCCACACCATGGAACCCATCCCACATTGCACACGAAGTAATTACATTTTGGCAGGGCCAAGCCCCGAAATAATAAACCAAAAACAAAACCCAAATTCAAAAGACAAAAAATGCATTGAACCGACTCGCAATTGTCGCTGAGTCCGAGTCCGAGTCCGAGTCTGACTCTGCGTTTGAGTTCAAACTCACCCACAAAAAATCGATTATCAGCGCAAAGACCGGAGAGCCGCAATTAGTGTTGGCCAGAGGGTATCGATATAACTATATGGGCATAGCCATAACCAAGCAGATCTTGGACGCAACTGACCGCAGATCGCTTGTCCGGGTCCGTTTTGCGGTTCGGCTCGGTTTACTCAAGGTGTTAAGTTAACATAACTAAATGCAGAGAGAGAAATGGCAACTTGTAACAACTAAAACCAGGAAGAGACTAGTAAAAGTTAGAATCTAAAATAAATACCGATACTATATATACATAAATATTAATTAAGTTGTTATTGAGAAACATTTATAAGAGATTATAATAAGTTTCCTGATATAGATTACATTATTTTATATTTTTAAATTATAATTTAAATACAGTTTTTGGTGTACTAATATTGTTTTTTAAATTTATTTTCTAGCATTCTAGTGGGAGCTCCCCTTGATCAAAATCGACAGCCAAACACCTCACACTCTGGCGCTCTATGGCGGTGTCCCATAACCTCAGATTTCGATGACTGCGAACAGGTGATCACCGATGGAAGACGCTGTAAGTGTTATCGCGTTGTAATCGATTAACAAATAATATAGTTAGGATAAATAAATATAAATATATTACATATGTATATAGAAGAAGATATTAAGTTATAGGTTCTCAACAAAGTTTAACCTCAAGTTAATTGATAACTTCCTAATCCCCTCTTAAAGCTTTTGGTATCTGTGTACCCCCTTCTCTTCCAATTCCAAGCCTGTGGTGAAGGTTGATAGTTATACATCTACCTAGTATTATACCTTATTTATCTAGGCCTGAATTAGTAATATCCTCATACCTAAAACCCAGCTCCCAAGTGACTAACCGGAGTGCCAGGAAACCCTTCTATAACTTATCCAGATCTTGATTTAGTCCTTGAGTTGTACATAAACGATTGCCCAAAAAAAAATAAGCTGTACAAATATCCTGTGACTAAATAATCTAACATTTTTAAAACACTCTTTTTGCGTTACCTTTAGCTGTAAGTTTGGCGAGAATGCTGCTATCGATATTTCAAGCGATTACAAACCAAATTGTACAAATTGGATATGTGAAGAAAAGTGCAACAAAAACTATGTAAATTTTAATCGGTCTATATAAAAAATGAAAATAATCGATTCGACATATATCGATTGATCGTTCCGTCATCTATATCGATTAATTGTCGATGAGCACTCTTTATAGTTATATATTCTCCTACT
>JAEIIG010014226.1:0-28106 GCA_018904695.1 Drosophila parvula
CTTAAACAGGTTAGAAGTGATAAAAGGCTCGTTTTTGATTCCTAAAATAAAATTCCTATATATATGTGCTTTTCGGTTGATTTTAAACTTTATTTATTTAGGAGACTTTATTTAGGAGACTTTTGCCGGAAGGAAACCCATAACAATATATCAATATTATATGGAAAATATTGTAAACTTTGATATATTGTGATTTTATCTATCGAAAAATATCGAAATTAACGATTAAGTATTATATGATCGAAATATATCTGAATATGTTATGTAATATTCAGTTCATTTGTAATTTTAAAATGTAATATTTCAGTTTTTTTATACCCTTTCAGAGGATATTATAATATTGTCAAGATATTTGCCACGCAGTGAAGGAAGCTTCTAAAGTCCTATAAAGTGAATATATGTACCACCACCCGACTCGATCTAGACATATGCATCTGTCCGTCTCTCTGTCCGTATGTCTGTCCATCTCTCTGTCCGTCTGTCTGTCCGTCTCTCTGTCCGTCTGTCTGTCCGTCTCTCTGTCCGTCTCTCTGTCCGTCTCTATGTCCGTTTTTCTGTCCGTCTGTCTGTCCGTCTCTCTGTCCGTCTGTATGTCCGTCTCTCTGTCCGTATCTCTGTTCGTCTTTCTGTCCGTGTTTCTGTCCGTGTTTTTGTCCGTCTGTCTGTCCGTCTCTCTGTCCGTCTCTCTGTCCGTCTCTCTATCCGTCTCTCTGTCCGTCTCTCTGTCAGTCTCTCTGTCCGTCTCTCTATCCGTCTTTCTGTCCGTCTCCCTGTCCGTCTTTCTGTCCGTCTCTCTGTCCGTGTGTCTATCCATCTTAATGTATGTCGGTTCCTATCCAAACTAGTCTCTCAGTTTTTAAGCTATCGATCTTAAGCTCCCAGCATAATATTCGGTGCCCAACCCTGACTCTCTTACACTCCTCAAGCTACGTAATACCTCCGATAAGGCTGAGATTATTTATATTTGTTTCGGTTCGCCTCTCCTAATATATAGAGTAAATATTGACTGTAAATATTGACATGTTGCACTTTTACTTTTGCACAGTGTAGCCGTTGGTATCGGGGTCACCATAGGTATATACTCGTATAGTATGTATTTGTATACCCCTGGCCTGACACATTCTGCATCGCGAACAGTGGATCGCTCTTGTTGACCACTTTCATTTGTGCAAACTGGGGGGAACAATCGACGAACCGACGACAAACATTTGCGTGCGAACATTTCTGCTTCTTTTATTTGCGTGGTTTTTTTTTCTCCTATTTTTTCGGGTGGGGTATTATGGTTTTCCCTTCTGGGTGTTGTGTTTGGATATTCCGTTTTTTTTTTGTTTTTTTGGGGAAGATAAATGGGGGCAGATACAATTGTATCTTTAGGCGGACGAACAGCGCACTTGTTATGTCATTTGCACATTTGCACGTTGTCGGCTCCGTTTCTGTTTTATTATTTCGTTAATTCCGTTTATCTCATGCCAGCCAAGATCACATTTAAATGTTGTACAACAATTATGCGATGCTCCGGCCTGGAGATGGTCTTGTGGCCCATTAAGATTATGTGTGGCAGCTTCATAGCTAGGAAGAGCTAGAGCCAGTTGCTGCTGCCGATGTTGAGTAACTACATAAACGGCTGCGTAATAATTATGATTTGGAAATTGAGAAAATTGTCAACCCAGTCTGTCTCTGGTATGGGCCAAAATGCATTCATCGATCTGCTGCCAATGTGGCAACAATGTCGCGCTCGCCTCGGATAATTGAGGAAATCTGCGGCTGATGACTTGGCAGGTGAAAGAAGAAGAAGGAGGAGGAGCGGGGGGATCAAGGGAAAATTAAGGGAGCTAAGAAATTCCTGGAATAAACGAGTATATGTTGTTGGCTTAAAGGCATAGTTAAGCTCTGTACTTGCCTATGTAAATAACAGGTTATTTTATTATATTGACACGATTAAATAATAATATTTATGCAAGCAATTTATTAACTTAAGCAATTTATTAACTTATTTATTAACTTCAAAACCTAATTAATACAATAAGTGAGGTCTTATGTAATGGACAATTGTAACTCTTGTGGTTAAGCTTTTTATTTGTTTTTATTACCCAGTCCTGGCCCTCTGACCTGTAAGTTGTTGAGATTAAGCCTAAATTTAATAACTAGACCTCTAGCTGCTCCAAATTATAATTATATTTCGAAAAAATATTACCTAAAAGAGGTTTATTATAAGCACATCTTTTTTATTTAATTTATTTATAAAGTTTTGGCTTAAAGAACTCTAATTAATATGATATGAGACCTTAAATACTTTTAGTTTAAGGTTTGTGTACTTTTTTTGAGAACTTCTACAGTGTTTTATACTAACTTTGAGCAAAAGCGTAGTTAAATTGAGTTATTTATCTTTAATTTGAGCTATTTTGGCATCTTATCCCATATACAATTCTCACTGTGTACTTTTGATTGATATTTATTGAATCCTACGACATCCTAGATAAATCTGCATCTACATCTACAACAGGAGCTTGTATTTTTCAAATATTAAAACTCAAATGAAATATTTTGCAATATTTTAACAATTTAACAGTTAATGATTAGAAATACGAATGAAGGCTTTTATTAATTTATGATAATATTTCATGGGAACTTCTTAATTTCAGGAATCTCTGTTTTAGCCTGGTGCTTTTCCCATCAAGTTGATCTGACCAATTACCCGTCTTGGAAGGCAGTGTTGCAAGGCAGCCGTGCCCCCAGGTTGCCACCATCTTGATCTGGGGGAAATAGCCAAAGCCTGGTCTTAGCTCATCTGCGCGATGCTGCTGCCACAATTTCTGCTCGCTCGTTGTCACAGATATTTGCAACATTTTGCATGTTGCCTTTGAGCGAATGCCGCTCACGTAGCCAACGTAGCCGCACGATTATGCTGCCTCGCTCTCTCTCCCGGTCTCTCTCTTCCCAGACTCTGCTTGCGGCTACTCTCTCCGGCAACACTCTCTCCGGAGACCGAAGACTGACGAGCGGCTGACGAGGTGAAGACCGCCTTACCTGCCGCATTTTCCACGGCCAGCATTCAGTTCGTGGGCGCCTGCGCGCATGTGCAGTCAGAGATTCAGATACAGATACAAAGAGTTGCAGATACAAGGCGGCATCGAGCAAAGTTAAAGCCCGATTTTGCAGACGCGCGATCCAGAGATATATTTTTGCGAGTGGTGTGTGCAGCATCATCCCCCTCCCCAGTTGGAGACATAAAAGTGAAAACGACCAGTGACAAAATCAAAAAAAAAATAAATAAAAAGAAAAAAATATAAAAAGTGTCGAAAAAAGTTACCTAAAATCCCAATCACAATCATATCTTTTTGTTTGGTTTTTGTTCGAGTGCCTGACGACGAGTGTGTTGATCTGTGAAATTCTGAGGAATTTCAGGTAGCCACAGCTCAGCGGCCTTACCTGCCCGCAATCGCGATCAAAATAGAGAGATCGATCATCGTCGAGAATCGGAATTGGAATTCGGGGTGCACACCCTGAGTTGCACCTGAGTTTTCCCGGGAAATATGACACCCCAGAAAATGGTAAGTGTGTGTAGAAAAAAAAATCGAGCCAAGTAAGCCGCCGAATTACCGAGAACTCTCCTCTTCACACCTGAGCTCTTAATCGGGTTTACGAGCGCCGAAGGGGGACTCGTAGGTCAGGTTTGCAGCGAGGGAACCGGAGCGATTTAGAAGTTAGTTTTTTTTTTATGGCAGCTCTCTGCATGTTTTTTGGCCATATATATATATTATATATACATATATGTGAGTGTATATCACTTTCGATGGGAGCCAAGAGAGAACAATGGAAAGGGAAATCAGCCCAGATAGCAGCTAGTTAGAAATATGTGGCTTTAAGCTGCTTTGTGGATTTTCTAGTCTAGCTTTTGCCGGCTTTAGCTGTATTATTATTTATAAATTATAAATAAAAAATAAAATAAAATAAATTGGCTAAAAGATGAGTTGAATAAATGCAGGAATCTATCAAGATGTTCTATTTCTATTATATTTTAGTTGCTTAAACAATTTGAGAAATAAAAAAATAAAGCAATCTTTAGATTCAGTTTAAAATAAGAAAATCCTTTAAATGCAAAGTAAAACTAACAAAAGTTTCAACTTTGCTAGAACAGTATTTAAATGTTGAACTAAAAAAAAATATATATAAAAAAATATATAATTTTGTATCAACAAGAAATGGAAAATTAATCAATAATGCGTTGAATTCTCTTTTTTTAAAACAAACTCTAAAGCTAGTAAGTATTTTAAAGGTTTAAAGAAATATATTTTCTTTTGAAAACAATTATTCCAATAAGCCTGACGTTATTTAAATATTTATTTTTAGAGAAAACAAAACCGGCAATATCCATCCCACAAATAGCCAATTAGCTTATGGCACTCTTTGCCGATCATTACCAACTCCCGCAAATTGATCTGTGATGGCCACAAAATACCCAATTAATCAATCAGGTCGACTTGATCTCTGGCTCTGGCTCATTGAATTGCCAAATTGATCCCACAGCCGATCGTGATGCCCGGTGATCCAGTAAAATATTGATTTATTGCGCTGTTTGCCCTTTCCCATGGCCCGAAATGCGATATTTACACTCAAACAAAATGGGGGGAAAATATAACAATGAATATCTTATAATATATAATATAAGATACCAGGCATTCAATTTTATTTGCTTTTAATTTAAATGCTCTAGTTGATGCACTTTCTTATGCTTTAATTTAGGGAGTACCAAATAGGGATGGCAAAAATAGCAATATATCGATAGTTTAGCAATATTTAAAGCGAATATATCAATCGATAATTTACAAATGCTATCTAAATATGTGCAATAAATCGATATTCCTTATGATATATGGAAAGATTACAGTCAGAAAATGTGATAAATAAAGTGAAATTCAATTACAGCTGAAATATAACCAATGACTTAGGGTAGGTTTTAAATATATACTTTCTCTGGCCATATATATAATCCTCTCAAATATTTCCCCCTGTGTACCCTGTCTAGGTTTGTATATCTCCTTATCATCGGATGATCTGATGGATCTGTGAGTTGGAATTCAACTTTTGGATTTTCAGGGAACTCCGGCATGCCGATCACGACAGATCGATGGCAACGATGAGGGGTTTACGTAAGAGCCAGAAAACATTACGCCTAAGTGTATTACACATCGGACATGGCCATTGCCATTGGGTGGTGGCTCAGTTCAGTTTCAGTTCATTTTCAGTTTCAGTTCAGTTCAGGTAACACGCGTAACAGGTGCGTTGAGTGCATTTCAATTGTAATTGCCGTACTCGCATTGTAATTGAAATCGAAAATTGAAAGAGAGTGTTTTCGTTTTTGCTTTGTTTTCCACGCGAGATGCATAACGAATTTGGATCGGTACTCGGTCCACGTAATTGTAACAGTTTCCCCCCCCCCAAAAAATTGTGCAGAAATTGTATTGTCTTTAGGCACCCCCCAAAAAAAAAGAAATATATATGGATATTATCATATGTATCGGCCATGCCGAAAAGGCAATGGCTATTCCCATTGTGTAATTGTTGAATTGCACTTTATGAGGCGGCACTCTCTCGTCCGCCTTTTTATGATTATTTCTTGATTTCGGATTCATGTGTCTTTTTTTTGTTTTTTTTTTTCAAATTGTTATGATTTTTTTTTTTTAGCACTTTTTGTGTGCCATGCATCATAAAAACCAATAAGCAGCCAAGCATGGTTGTGGTGACCACTGGAGCAGACTGGCTGTCTGCGTGGGTTAAGCATACACGGCGAGAAAAATGTATAGTGGGGTTGTGTGTACTAGAAAATATGGATATGAAAGTTATTAAGCAAGAAAGTGAGTGAGTAAAGCTGTATCTCTGAAACATCGAGGTGTTGCTGAAGATGAAGATTTTCTAGGTTTTTATCTCTGGTACTTCACCAATTATAGCATAATTATTATGGGAATAAGGCTTTGGGCAGTGGGTATCTTACAGTCGAGCACACTCTTCGTACTGCCTTTCTTACTTGTTGTTTAAAAAGAAAGGACCCGGGCGTCTGATTAATTTAAAATATAATTAAATTCTTTCTGCAGGAAACATTTAAAGAGATTTCCTTAAAAACCTTACTCAGATATCACTCAGAGGTTTGAATTCCCCTTTAAAAATGCCTAAAAGTATGCAATAAAAGCCTAATTATGTGTAAATTTGGTTTTCTCTTACATTTTTATGCATTTTTCTACCATGTGATATTAAAGCACCTCTTTGATGTTAAGATTCTTCACTTGATAATACAAAATAAAGAAATAAATAAATATTACTTCACATTTTTCTCAATTACTTCTCAAAAATCTTTAATTAAAACTATATATCAAGTACCTTAAAGATGTATTGATCTTAGGAATGAATTTATTAGTAATAATACTCTTACTGCAAATTATTTGCACAAACTGAGCAGAACCCAAAATGCCATTATAAAAACGGTGTGATATTACAAAAGAAATACATTTAGCTCATCCCCATTTAATGGCTAATTCGAGGTTAATTTTTTTCTGGCAGTGTTGCCCCGGGGGGCAAGGGGGACTTGAGGTGTCAATGACTGCTTAATGCGCTTCCCGCCAGACGCACACCGTTGCATAATCGCCTGCGTTGCCTGCGATGATGGCACCTTAATTCACCAAAGCCAACTGTCAACGCTTTAAGTAGAAAGAAATGGGGGGACGGGGGGGCGGCAAGTGCAGTCATTTGTCGATGCGATAATTCATGTAATTGCTAAATTCACGGCAAGTGATTGCATTTTTCCAAGCCTTTTCCCAGGAGGAAGCCAGCCCCCCACACGAAATAAAAACGCAATCGAAAAACGCTCCAATTTGCACTAAACAACATTGTTGTTGCCAGCCATTCGTGTTAAGTGTTGTATAATGTTTAATACGCCTTTAATATTTAAGATTACAAGGTATTATTATATGGGGGTTTCCTTGAAATATTACTCGTAATTTGCCAGCATTGAGAGTTGACTCAAAATCATTATGATTTGGGGGAAATTAGTGACTTAAATTGTTCACTTTGCTAATTTTAATAATAATTGTAGTTCAAAGTAATATTGTAGAACATTTTTAGTTCAGTTAGCAAGCTGTTTTTTAATTAACATTGCTAACTTTAGTTAATATCTCTCTTTGTTAATGATAAAACATAATTATTATGGTACAATTCCTTTTTATAAATATGTTGTGTTCATATTATATATTTGTATTCATATTAATTGTATTTTATTCATCAGGTTTCAAGATATTGTCAAGATAAACTAACTCTTAGAAGTATCTTCTACTTATTTTCTATCTCAAATTGTTGAAATATTCCTTTTATTTATAAGAAAAAAATGTACAAACATTCTCCTGGATTTAAAAAATTACTTTAGCCTACCTTAAGACCTATCTCATCTTTGTTCCACATTAATTATGCTCAAATCTCATTAATTTAACCATCTTTTGTATGGTTTCTATTTAATTGGAGTCTCAAAATGCTTTTAGTAGATTGATTTCGGTTTCTTTGTTCAAGTGTGGGAGTTAAAAAATAAAGTGTTTCATCAACGATTTCCCCCTTTTTGCGAAATTTGCCAACTCATTGGCTTCCTTCCGTTTAGATTTTTTTTTTTGTTTTTTTGGGAAAGTACAAGGGAAACCGCTTTTATGCAAATCGCAGTCAATCAGAAATTTACATTTCCCCGAAGACTGTTTTCCGATCGCGAATTGTATAAGAGATATATATATAGATATGGACAGGGGCATGGCGGGGCAACGAGAGCAGTTACGAGATTTATGTGCGATATATGTGTGATTAGCAGCAGATTACGCATACGGCATGTGTTACATGCACAGTGGGCCAATTAGGCCAATGGCCGGCTCAAATATCTGGCAATTAACGAGCCCGGTCCAAGACAATATTATCTGTACCGGCCATCGCTTTGCAGCTGCCACACTTAATTATAATTAAAATATTATCTCTGTCTCATTATGACCGGCTTTATGGTAGAAGAAATCGAGCTTGGCTCTTAAATATATATATCTTATATATCTTATATCTTATATATATATATATTTTTCGGTCGCAATTTCACTTCACGCCGAGTGTCAGCGTCAGTTTTATTCATTTTCGACGGCAGCCTCCTCACAAGACTTTCGTAATTGACCAGAAGATGGGCCCCCAGTTGGTTTTTGGCTTTTCCTTCCGTTTCCCACACAGCCCGGGTAGGTGTCCAGATTTCCCCCAGAAACCATTTGCAGAACTTGCATAACGAGACAAGAAAAGCGCCGCCAGTGAGAAAATGCATGTAAAATAATAGATAAATAAAGAGACGCTGTTAAAAGTCAGGTCCGCTGCTGCTGCTGGTCAGTCGTAACTTAATTGGCGTCACTTAGGCCAGCGAACAATCTTAAATACCGCATGGACCAAAAACCAGGTGAAAAACTATAGCCGGGGGGACAGGCAGGTGCTCGCCCTCACCCCGAACTCAAACTAAAAAAAAAAATATAAATAAAAAAAAAAGAAAATAAAGAGCAAAGAAAACTCGCACACAACACGCAGCGCGCACGAAAAACAAAGGAAAATGCCAAGAAACAAAAGTGAACTTCAAAGTCCAAAAGACAACAATGAGAGCGGCGACAACAACAACAACAATAAAAGCAACTGGTACAACAACCACTTTTACTTTTGTTTTCATTCGAGCCAGTTTTGATTTTTTCGCCGACTTCTTTCCTATTGGGATTTCGGATTTTCAACAGCCAAGTTCAGCGTCGGCGGCACAGTGGGCCGAGCTGGCGGAAAAGTGCAGCGGCTGTAGCAAGTAGGAAAGCCACAGGAGAGTATACCCGGTATTCAAAGCTAAATTGGTATAAACATACATATATTGAGAGGAGTATCGTACATGTTCATATATCAATATGTAAATATCGAGAATTATCAAATCTAATGTTTAAATATCCATTTTCAAGAAATATATATAAAAAGCAACCTTAACATATATTTTTTTTATGGAGAATTAACAAATCTAATGTTAAAATAACCATTTTTAAGAAATATATAAAAAGCAAGCTTAGCATATATATTTCCTTAACATATTTCGACTTTCACATCAAATTTTGATACAGTTTCGACTTATTCTAAAAGTTGTTCTTAATTTATGGGGTTTCGGTTATGAAACTTAAACCAAGCATGAAAGAAAATATGTTGCTAGACACAAAATATATGTGACTAAGTAAATCTTGCTAGAAACATGTGACTGGAAACATTTTGAGCAACATTTATTGGAGCTGGCCACACTTTATTTGGTTTTGCTTTATAATTTCCATGTTTACTTCACAAATTTGTTGAAATTTTCGGAAACACATTCTTGATGGACTATTTATATAGTTTTATTTATTATTATATATTATATTTGTATATTTTTATTTATTTATAACATTTTCTTAAGAATATTCAGATCATCTTAGGCTTTCATGATTTCATGAGGTGTTCCTGGTTGTGGGAAAATTAGAAAACCATTTTGATATGCTTGAAATGTAAAAGAACTCTGTCACTGCAAAATAAATGAAATTAAATGAAAATCCTGTAGCGATTCTCCGAAAAACTTGCCCCACTGTGCCCGTCATTGCCCGCTAACCCACAAGGCAGGTCGACCGGCGGAATATACCGGCCAACGCAGCCGGTCCCCAGCTCCTACTCCGCCTCCATTAGTTTTTAGTGCAAAAGTAAAGTAAAGCACAAGGCCCCGGCCACAATCCGAGCAAGCCGAGCAATCCGTACAAGCCGGAGTGGAGGAGACCGGTTCTTTGGGGAAAAAGGTTGCCAAGCGGAGTTAAGCTCACGTTGTCACACGACAATTACACGCAAGTGTCGAGAGCGGGTCTCCACCTCTTCTTTTATCCCCCATGCCACCCCCTCCCTTTTTGGAGGGGAGCGCGTGTGAAAAGCGCATAATTTTTGGACGCGGACAAATTTTCACTTTTTTCCTGAGCATCTCCTCCGCAATTCGGATTTTTCTCTTTGCGTTTCTTTCGCTCGCTCGCTTTTCTCGCTTTTCTTATTGTTCAGCGCGCGCGGTCACACCGGATCGGCGGGGATATGCTCGTATATGTAAGTACGTATATATATCTATATATATATATAGTGCATATATATGGAGTGTAGGAGGGATACGAGTTGAAAGGGGGAAGTGAGCCCCCACAATGGAAAGGGGCAGCAATAAAGTCCACAATGCGCCGATTATGCTGGCAATCTTGGGAATCATTATTGCCGCTGTTATTATTATTATTATTGTTATCATCATGCCGGGTCTCCATTTCGTTTCTACTCCATTTTTTTTTGTTTTACCTGTGGCGGAATGCTACCTATATCACTGTCACCTGGTCAATTACGGTACTCTCTTACCTGATTTAAGATGCGTTTCGATAATTGGTGTCTGTCCCGGGGCAGTTCCGATTGTACTTTATAGTTAAGGGAGTCAGTAGTTGTGGGATATTTATTGATATTATAAGAATGATCTCGTTATATTGTTTACTATATAATTGTGTTATTTAAATAATGGTAATTGTTATTAAACTATTACCTTTACTTGTCTTTTTGTGTTAATTACTTGTCTGAATCCAAGAATTATCTCATGGATTAATGGATAATTGTTTATGATTCTATTCTGTATGGTAGCTCTACTTAAAATTCAAACCCTTTCCTGCAAATAATAAATATATAAATAATAATATACAGAATAATAAATACAGAAAATAATCATCTACATCTTGTTAGCCTCTGTGAAAATTTAAATAATAAATATTAGAATTAAGCTACACTTTCTTAAGTTGATGTGAAATAGCTTTGACTTCTTGTGGAGCACGACAGTTTAGTATCTTCTGCATGTCAGTCAAGGGTAACGACCTGTTTAAATTACCGTTAATTCAATTCGGGCTTCCCAGCGTATATATGTTCAATAATATTTAACAAATATTATTTGTTAAATAATATTTGTTAAATAATATTTGTTAAATAATATTTGTCAAATAATAACAGTGACTGAGCAAGCACAAAAAAGGCGCTTTAAGGCGCAGGCACAGGGTTGCATTCCTTTCTTCGCTATCGGGTTTTAGCGGTTCGATAAGTTTCTATTTGTTCCATCTCACACACACTTGGTATTAACTGTGAATTAATCGGATACATAACTCTAATTACCCAGACTTTGAATAAACCATAAATAAATAATCATAAGAATAATCTAGAAAAACTATAGAATGCTAGAACTTGTTGATGCCACAGAGACCTCCCCATATAGTATGACAGTCAATGGATTTCACTTTCATCCTTCCTTGTTTTTGGGCTCCACATTATAGCCGTGAGACGCTGTGCGTATGCCAGGGAGCTTGAAAGTCAGAAAGTCTGAAAGTCGTAATTGATCCCGTCAGTCGGGTAGGAAAAATACCGCAATAACAGCTAATGATCGCTGAATGCCCCGCGACTGCGGTCTTCCGGGACTTGAGGATTGGCTTGGATATATGTACATATATTGGGGGTAATATGCTGGCTATATGGATAAAGATGCATGATATGGCTGTTGCATGGCGCTGCGATGATTATGCAAAGTCGGTTACACAGATCGATCGCCGAACAATGCACTAATTTGTTTATAATGAACGGCGAGCGGTGGCTGTGTTATGCGACAAATGCTGGATGATGGAAGAAACTTGTTAATTGCTCGCGTGCTGTCACAATTGCTGGCGATTCCGCATTGCGTCGAATGGAGTACACATCGTCATCCTCATCATCATCGCCATCGTTGCCCATCGCTCATCGCTCAATTGTGTCTGCCAGTCTGTCTTTGTGGCACACATGCTCATGGGCATGCCTGCACCACCGTGACAGGCATTTCGCAAATGTCTTCTGCATTTCTCGCTCCCAGAGATCCCCATTCAGTTGCACGGGGGCGCCTCTAATCAAATTAGCCAGCTCCATAAATTATCCACATTCGAGTGGATCGCGACAAGGCCAATGTCCGAATTGTCCAACACCCCGAGTGTCCGAGGTGAGACTCATTATCCGGCTGCAATTTTCATGTCTCACGGGATGAAGCCATCATACTTTTTGGCCAGCTTAATGGAGATGGCCTGCAAATTGTGATTAAGCCGACAAATTATAAATCGTGGGGGAAACTTCACATTTGCTGGGCTAATCATGAGAATGCACCTTGGAGTGTCATTTGAATACAAGGATTTACCAACTTAATACCCCCAATAATAGTCAGGATAATCGATTAAAATCTAAGTAAGCTCCAGACTTAATTTTTATTACCAATTAATGAGGATTTCCAATCAAGCGTTTCCATTCGATTGCCGACTCTCTCTATTGCTATGATTTATTATATGTTTATTTTTATTATAATTAAATAAATTAATAATTATTATAATTTAATACATTGATGTAGTAATTAAACAGGATGTTTGACTTCGTTAAATATTGTTGAAATGTACTGTCACGGTCGCCAAATGTCGCCCAAAGGTTAAACTAAGTTTGCTTGCTTAAATTTGAGATATATTTCAGGAAGTTCTATGTTTTTATATTATATATTTATTCATTGTTTTTTTATCTCTTTTTTTAAATAGATTTTTATTTAAGAAAATATCTATTCACCAATATTATTTACATGACAAGTCTGCCTTTAAGTTCTGCGTTATTTGTTGACACTCTATTGTCACGGTCGCCAAGTGATTCGATGAATAGAACCATCAATGTTTTCCACACTGTCCATATCAATTTCCTGCCCATTGTCAACAAAAACTAATCAGGCAATTTTGTATATACTTATAACTTGGCATTATTCGCTGCCCATTTGATATCTGATGGCATTCCTATAACATTGGACAGACACACCTGTCGGCGAAGCGATGACAGGCCGAGCGCTAGATAAGTTCGTTTATCGATAAAACTCACTGCGCGAAAGTCTTTGTAATTATCATTTTGAGCTGTAAGTGGCCCAGGTAGAGACTCATATGAGCGTTACTCTGATATTGGTGAAATTATTTATGGATAGTCATCGTCGTCCCACATTTGCATGCATTTTGTGCCATCTCATTTGCAAAAAGCAAGTGTCCCCCCAGAAGCGGCCGAGATCGCCGACCCACCTGTCGCCGTTCCAACTTACCACAACAGACATTTCCGTCAGAGTCGGAGTCCGACTGACTGACTGGGCCAGAGTCAACACGGAAAACCTATCTTTTTTTTTGTTGCATTTTGCCAAGCGAAAGTGATGGTCGCCGCTTTGCAGATAAATGTATCGATACGGGACCCAGGCGTTACTCGGGGGCGACGAGTGTCACGATCCCGAGAGATTGTGTAAACAATAGAATTGCAGTTGGGATCTATCTATCTATCTGTTGCAAGGGTTCCATGTAGTTCCCTGGGTTGCGAGACAGTCAATTTGTGTCTGGTAGCTGGCTGTCAAGGCGTCGCAGGGCGTCAATCAAAATGTCAAGAAGTGACACGAACTAAAACGGAGATCGGAGTTCAAATTGATGAAGTCTATTAGGAATTTGTAAGAGCATTTATTAGTTTATTAGATTTTTGTCAAGGGAAGATATAAGACACTGTTTTTTTGTGGTTATAAATAGGGTTTCAACTAGCTTCTCAACTTGAGAGCTCTTTTTCATGGAAGATAAACATTTATCAACTTTACAACTTTATCTACCTTTTGAATTTTAGATAATATTTAATTAATATTTAGACAAGAGATGTAGCTTTTTTCCAAGAGGTTTTAGGTTTGTAATGAATGTTGACTTGTATTAAATTTATTTTACATTTATTTGTAATTAAAAATTCTCCTTATAGTATTTATAATCAGTATTTCACAACCTACTTGTTGTGATTTTCCCTACAATAATAATTTGTACAAAGAAACTAGATTTTAAACTGCAGGAAATCCTCATCACCTTTGACCTTTTGAAACCTGCTCGCAAATTACAGTCAAAATAAATATTAGGAGTGGCTATAATAGTTGGTAATAGTTTTTATTTCCCAAAAATAAATCATTATTCAAGTATTTGTGATATTTTCTTCCTGGTTTTTCCCTCGACCAAGTCCAGAGCTGTTGTTATTCCGAAAACCAATAAATTTGAATGCATCTTTTTTTTTTTTTTTGATGGGGTCACCTCGGGGGGCATATCTCTCCCCGCCCTGCCCCATTCATATCCATTGCCAACTGCATCTGCATCTGCATTTCCATCTCCACGTCCGCCGGCGGTTGACGACTCTTGCGGCACATAAAAATAAAAATACAAAAAAAAAAAGCATTTGTTGATGCCATTACTTTGTTTTGTTTTTTACCGTCTTACCAACTCACCACCACTGGCAGCAGCATTTTCCTTTTGCCATATAGCAGCAATATATATTTTCAGACGGGGCGGCCATGCGATATGAGTATATTTTCATAATTAATTTCTTTGGCTTTTGTTGTGCAGAAGTGAAATATTGCACTCGTACTTGTTGGAAAATGTTTGGAAAACCTACTGCTGCTGCCACTGCTACTGCTGCCACTGCTGCTGCTGCCACTGCTGCTGTGACAGTTTTTCTTGTTGCACGACACGGCTATTTTTGCCTCCTCCTCCAACCCGATGGGCTTTTCAACCCGCCGCGGCGCGGCGCGGGGCTTTTTATCGACAATTTCACTTTTGCGCAGCCGCAAAAGCAGCATGATGAAGATGCAATGGAGGTCTCTCTCTCATATATGATGATGTGGTTATTTTTTCTGTCCCCAAAAAGATTCCCAAGCACATTGTCGGATCGCGTGCGATTCCAAGCCCCCCGTGCCCCAATAGCCAAAACCCAATCCCAGTTCCAGCTTCAGCTCCAGCTCATTTGTCAAACCTTATGGCGCTGGGTGCAGGCATTTTCAAGTGCAAAGCCAAGGTTGCATGTCGCCCACTGTCTGATCCTCTCCAGCGTCGCTTTTATTATCGACACGAAACTGGTTTTTGGGCCAATGTCTCCGCCGCAGAGTTCCCAGAGAGTTCCGAGAGCAGGCCAGACCAGATCCAGACCCGGGCTCTGCTGGGGCTTTTCACTTGGAAAAAAATCAACAAACCGAAGATGAGATCATTCTTTGTAAATAAGTAAATTTAAGTCTTTATTATTAATACAGATTATAAAGATTTTAAGTACAGAAAAATAAAGCAGTTTAGGTGGCTTAAGAGGCTCTGATCTTGATTTAATCTTGATTAATCGTTTAAGAAGTGTTTTAGATAAATAAGATATAAGTTAAGTTAATTATTTAGATTTGGAAACCAGTAACTTAAAGATTTCTTAGCTAAATATTGAAGCAGTTAAAGAAGCTAGAATTTGTAAGATTAATTTAAAACTTATATGATCAAAAGTTCTGTAAAAAGAATCACAAGACCTTATTTCTGATCTTTAACTTCTCTAGAATATCTTCATTTTTTCACGCTTTTTTCATCTGATTTTTTAGGATATATAAATATTTTGTGTAAGGCTCCCATCTGAGTGTAAGATTCGCCTCCTCCATCTGTCAGCTGCTCGGTTGTTTGCCAACAGTTGCAGAATTTCACTTTCTTTTCAAATTGCGGCGACCTCGATTTATTGCCAACCCAGCGACATCGCCATGTGGACGCGGTGGATTCCAGCGGAGTGGGATTGACTTGCCAGTGGCTTTGGTGGGCCCCCGCGGATCGCCTTTGTTTTGATGCCAACTTATATACACATATATAAAAAGATATCTTATATATATACTTATATATATATATATATAGGTATAATTGAATTACGTTGAGTCGCCGCGCAGCCTCAGAGTCTAGGTCTACGTGGAAGTATCCCAAATAAGTGAGGCGCTGAATAAAAAGCATAAAATAATAATAATTATGGGAAAGTGAACGCCCATTGTTGACTACTCTCCAGCTGTCTCTTATTTTTCGGCTGCTTATTTTTTTTTTTTTTTTATTGATAACTCGCATTAATGAGAGCTCATTTTCACATAATTAGTCGCTCACTGGGGGACTGGGACCTGGTCTGTGTAACTGGGAAACTGCTCAGCTCTGGGTCATATCTGTGCAGGAGAAATGTCTGGCTTAAGCAGTAAAAATATTAACATAAAAATTGGGGGCTTAAGGGAAGCCTATTTCGTACATAAATAAAGGCTATATTAAAATAGGGTCGCTCTTTATATAAATAAGGAAAAATAAAAAGAGTCTTAAAGGTAACCCAATTCATATTTAAATAAAGACGATATATTAAGAGGAACTCTTTCAATCTTAAATAAATAAAGTTCTTATTCTTCTAAAAGGTTCAAAAATAAACCTTATAATTAGTAAATAATAAAATTATTAGTAAGTAATGAGTTAGTAAATAATATATAATATATTCCTTTTAACTTTGCTTAAACCCTTAATAAGAACCTTCCCATAAATCCCTTCTATATTTTGAGAACAGTTTAAGAAATATTTGATCCATCGAGCTGCTGCCTATTTCACCAATATCTGCTTATAAATAATGTAATTAATATATAAATATATTTCTTTTAAATTTGTGTAAAGCCTTAAACAAACACTCCTTCTTTATTTATATTTCTATGAGATCTTATTGCCTCGCTCTGTGTTCCCACAATTTGATAAATATTTTGATCCATTCAGCTGCTTCCCACAATTTCACCGATATTTGTTGTTGAACTTCGAACCGACCTTGCCAGGGGGTGGCCACCACCATTCGTATCGGATTGGATGCAGTGCAGCCAGTGCTGGCCATAAATCAGACTGAAACTAATGCCTGATGACCGTAAATAATGGCAAATTGCCATTTAGATGCACATAAGATGGAAGGAAGTTGCAGATACTTTTCTCCCTGACTGCTGTCGGAAGTGTGCAAGAGGCTGGTGTGGAGACCGAAGCTGGCCAGTAGCCATTGGCTATTTACCTTGGCTAATTAGCAATTTGGACAAGTGACCACCGTCGACCCAACCCCGAACCAAACCGGAGAAAGCTGTCGTGCGAATTGAAAAAACTGTCAATCGATGGGAATGTGTTCATAAAAAAAAAACAAAACCAAGCTATGGATCCAAGTTGACATATTTGCCAGATACTTCAAAGACATTAATTCAAGGGTGGAAAGTTCTGCCACGGCTTTTGGTGGGATATTTATTGAAAAAAAAAATAACCGAAATATGTTTTTGTAATCTTCTTCAATGCTGAAGTTCGTTTTTAGTTAAGTTTGGCACAAATAATATGTTATAAATATATTTTTGAAGATATTATAAAGTATCTCAACATTTGTTTATGGACTTTCTTCCTTTTTTCTAATAACTTTTCAGTTTTTTAAGAAATGCTGAGCATTTCAATGGAAAACTTTGGTGACCGTTTATGACCATCTATAAAGGTGTTCTACTGACCACCTCATACCTGATAATTGGGCCTTTATCTCGATTAATGTTTAGTGGCTTAGTCAGCTCTTGGTTGTTGTTCTGTTCTGTCCGGCGTAATCAGTTCATGGAAGTCTTTCAATTTAAATGCCATTATCGTTGGTCGAAAAAAATCTGATATTAATTTGTTATTGTCATAGGTTTTGTTTATTGTTTATTGTTTTTTTTTTTTTGCCGAAGGTTGTGCTGCTTCATGGGGAATTCCAAGGGGGGGAAACAATATATTATTTATATTAGTATTTTGTGATAATTATTTGTGTAAAAACCCGGACCATGTGACTCAACATGTTGCTAGCAACATAAGCTTAGAAACATTTAGCAACATGCTAAGATTTGAGTACCGGCTATCTCAAGGTCGGGAAATAATCAACTTTAGCTTTAATTCTTCTCTTAAAAGGGATTTTTTTCAATTTCTTTCACAGGAATACGTAATATTGAATAATTAAGTGGAATTTGAACAATATTATTTGATTTTTATTATTTTAATTAATATAATTAAAGGTACATTTAAAAGGAAAATATCAAATAACATTAAAAAGATCAACTTTAAATAAAAATATGAAATCTTTTTCAATTTAAACATTTGAAGACGGCTTAGTTTATGTTATTAAATAAATATTCCCCCTGTCCTGTCCCTGGACTGTCTTTATTGGCTAAAAATGTTGGCCACAAGTCCAGCGATCAATAAACCGGCTCGACCAACCTGGCCTGGTCCGGTGGCTCATCATCTTTCATCTCTGTCCGCAACCGGATCGGTTTTGGATCGCCTGCTCTCGATAAATTAGGATCGCCTTTGGCGTCTGGCCGGGGATTTATGGCTTTATGGAAAGTGAAACCTTGTTGGCCGGCCTCTAATAGCGTCTCTCCTTCTTGTTGCGCTCTCTTCCAGGCTCTCCAACGGCTAGCCATGATCCTGGCCTCCTGGCTGGTGGTGTCTGCTGCAGGAGCAGCTGGATCTGGACCCGCAACTGGAGCTGGAAATGGAAGATTACTGCTGCCCGCCCAGCCGGCGGATCATCTTGTGCCGCCACCCCTGCCCGTGCCACAGCGGTTGCAACATGCTAGCGCCGGTTCTCCGGCGGCTCCACCTAGTCCTGTTCCTGTGGTGGTGCCGGAGCCCGGCCTGATGAATCGCTTTGCGCGATGGTTGGGCCTGGGCGGCAGTCAGTCAAAGGATCAGCAGGCGGCTGGCGCCAGCAACTCCCTCAGCTATGCCTACCCGAAGCCGTTGCAGGGCTTCGATGCGGGTGGCAAGCCCTGCAGTTTGTGCAACAAGTATCCCTGGGTGCCCATGGTGGGTCAGGGTCAGCAGCAGCAGCCTCAGCAACAGCAGCAACATCAGCAACATCAGCAACAGCAGCCTCAGCAGCAGCAACAGCCGCAGCAGCAGCAGCAGCAACAGCAGCCGCAGCAACAGCATCTGCAGCAACATGTCACTTTGCTGGTGCAGCAGCAACAACTGCAGCATCTGCCGCAGCAACATGCCTCCTGGCAGCTGCAACAGCCACAGGCCCAGGCCTCGCAGCAGCGCCAGCGAGCTGTACAGTTCCATCCCAGTCTTAATACCAATACCAACACCAATCCCAATCCCGTCCAGAGTGTGTTCCTGCCGCTAGCGGTGCCCCTGCCGCCGCTGTACAATGCCCAGCCCTTCAGGCCCATCAATCATGCACCCTTGCGGGAGAATGTGGTGGCACAGTCGGAGGTGAGACCGGTGCCCGTCTCCCTGCCCCATCCCCACCAGCAGCTAAGTGTGCAGCAACAGCAACAACAGCAACTGCCGCAGCATCTGCCACAGCAGCAGCAGCAACAGCAGCAGCAGCAGCAACAGCATCAGCAGCAGCAGCAGCAGCAACAGCAACAGCAGCATCAGCAGCATCAGCAGCCCAGCAGCACGTCCAGCTTCGAGATCGTGCCCAGCCACCAGGTCACAGACTTTGTGACCTCCGTGGAATATCCGGCAACCTTTGTCCAGTCGCATGCCATCGATCTGGGCGTCACGGGTCAGGGCCAGGAGCAGGCGGCACCAACCGAGCAGGACATCAGCACGGTGCGGTACCAACTGGAAGATTTGGGCAGTGGCCAGGTGCATCAGCATCTGCCCGCCTCGCAGCTACTGACAGAGCTGGGACACTTTGCGGAGACGACGACTCAGCTGCCGCCGGCGGACAACTATCCGGCGGCCTCGTCACAGCAGCAACTGCGTCAGGAGCAGGAGCAGGAGCAGGCCCTCTACTATGCCGAACAGTTTCAGGAGGAGACCAGCACGCTGGTGTACACAAGCACCACCACGGAGCAGCCCACCACTGTAACAGAGGCGCCATCACCGCCGGCACCGCCAGCGCCAGTCCTAGAGCTAAACAACCATTTGGCGGCAGTGAAGCCGAACTATAACCGGGGCAGGGAGACACCCAAGCGACTGTTGGACTCACCCATCAATCATGGAGGCGGTCGACCCTTTACCCGTGATCCCGCCGATCTTAGCTTCCGGTTGAGTCAGGTGTACGCGCCCACGCAGCCGCCGACGCCCACCTCCACATACGGAGCCATCGATGCCAGTGGACAGTTTGCGGGAATGGCGCCGCCAAGGCCCCAGCAGGTTATCATACCATATACCACCAAGCAACAGCCGCGTCCCTTCGAGAGTTGGCGGCCCATCAAGCAGCTGGGTAATCAGGGCCATCAGGGACACCCAAGCCACCAGCAGCAGCACAACGATCTGGAGGAGGAGCCGCACGAGCAGCAGGAGTCCAAGCTGGCCGCAGCCACGGTGACAGCGCCACCCTTTGCCCCCAACTCCAGTCGCACCACCACTTACCTCACCAAGATTTTGGCCAGCAATCTCCGGGAGCTGCTCAAGCGCGAAAGGGCGACCCGGCGGCCGAGTAGCCATGGCTACTCCACCGGCGTGGATATCTCCCAGCTGCAGCACAACATCGATGGTTGGACAGAGCAGGAGTACAACTCACTGTCCCATCGCCCCAGCACGCCCACCATCCGTGGCAGGTCCAAGCACATACCCTCGGAGTATCTAACCACCACGACAACCACACCGGCGCCGGCGGTCTTCCAGCGTCAGTCGAAGACGACACGCGGTGAGGGCTTCGAACTGGGCGCCGCTCCGCCCACAGATGCCGGCGACCTGTCCACCTCCATCAATAATCTAGAGCAACTGCATCTGCTGGGCGAGCGGGGATCGAAGCGTTTCCAGCCCATCGAGGATAACCGCCTGCCCTTCGACTACTATGACGCCCAACAGCGGCCGAGATCCACGCCAGCAATGACCACCCAGACCCGGCCCAGTCCCAATCCCAGTCCCAGTCCCAGTCCCAGCACGACCACGACAGAGGTGACGCCGCTGTATGTGCGCAGCAGTGCTACCACCAAGGAACCCTGGAATCCAGCCCAGGTGGCCATTCTGCCGCAGACCAACGAGAAGGTCTATGTGGTGACCCCACAGCCCAGGCACCAGTATCACCAACATCAACATCAGGCGGTAGATCATCAGGATCATCATGAGGAATCCGCCTCGGCGCCCAGACCTGTCTACCAGACGCCAGCACCGCGATTTCCACGGATGCGACCCACTCCAGGCAAGAAGGGGGGAGATCCTTAGACTCCTGGTAGTTTCTGGGGTGGCACCATGGGAGGTTTTTGTGATGGAGAAAGAAGTAGAGATTTCCTCAAAAATAATTTAAATTAAAGAAGATATTTAGAGATTCCTAAAGCAGTTCAGTTATAGGAACTTCTTAAATAATATAAAGCCGCTGATAACCTTTTTTTTTAATTATTTCTTTATTAATTAATCAGTTAAAAATGCTTTTGGAATAGTAGTTCTTCTTATATAAAGGCTTAACTGGGGTTTAATTATGTATAAATCCCATAACAAGCTTTTCACATAAGAAAATGCCATGTTGCCTGAAGCTAGAGAAAGTTCTAGTTTTCCCTGATATATAGGGTATCTCTGCCCAGTTAAAACATATTCTTTATTATATATAATATATCTCTTCACTTAGCTGGCGAAGTTAAGGCCGTCACGCCCACCAGTTCGTCGCAGATGCGCAACTATACGCCGGACATTTTTGGCTTGATGGGACTGTCCGCCTATGTGCCCGGCGAGCCCGTGGAAATAATCGATGGAAATTCCAAAGTAAATGGCGATCTATTTTAGCTTAATTAGATATGTAATCCAGCTCCTTTTTTCGTCTCCACCGCACACTGTACTCATTCGCACACGCACTTAACTCTATGTTGTAATTTACACTTGAACACCTCACTATAATACACCATGTGTAAAACTTACACCATGCTTTAAAACACACTTTACACCATAATTTATACGGTACTTTATGTACACTTTTGCCAATACACGTTGCATTTTACACCACACGAACCCACGATTAATATTACACCACAATGTACACCAATACATTACAATTTACCACCATACGCTTTAACCCCTACTTATCACAACACTTTACACGACAATTTACAACAAATTACACCACAATTTACAACAAACTACACCACCACTTACACCACACTTTACACCAAAACTTAACAACTCACTTAACACCACAATTTACACCAATACTTCACAACTCACTTAACACCACAATTTACCACCCTGCGATACGCTTTACATCAATCATACTTTGCACCCCTCCTACACCACACGTTACACCACACGTTACACCAAACATTACACCATTCCACCACACTTCACCTGCATTCCAAACTCACCACACACCGCAGGTCAACACGATCGTGACGGCAGCGCCAACGGCAGCTGCCCTTCAGCGACCGACAGCAAAGCCCACGATGTCGCCCTCGCCGAGATAGAAAGAAGCCACGGAGAGGTCACGAGGTTATGCCGTAACCGCCCCCCCGCCTGTTGTAATATAATTTCCCCCCATTCCCCCCAACAACAACCTCCCAGAAAACGGAGCTACTAGGATGCGCGACCACATCAACCCTAGATATATTTGTAGAGAGCAGAGTCCTCGTTAAGAGATACCCGAATCCAAGTTAGAGTATTTTTGCATTTGGTAGCTTTATAAACACATAGAAAAGGACAAGGACCGACGGAGAATCGGATCCGAGAGACGACCAAAGGAGTGGAAATTCCCTTAGTTTGTATTAACACAACGACTCTGTGTGTGTTTCTATATATTTTTTTTTTTTTATTTTTTTAGAACTTTCTGTGTTTTACTTGTGGCTAACCCCCTTTGCTAGGTGTAATTCTAAATAATGTAATATATATATTATATATGAATATATATATTATATCTATGCAATACATTTTTTTATAAAGCGAATTGTATAAGCAATGTAAGCAACCAAAATATAGCAAAAAAAACGAACAACAAAAGAACAAACAAAGTCATTTAAATGTATCCTACTTTGTAAGTACGATTGATAACCAATAAATATCCTCGGATTTCGAATAATAAATTATATAAAAGAAAAACATGCCTGAAAATGAGAACTAAATTTTATATTTGGGAATATGTAAAATGAAAATAATGGTGAAAATATGAAGATATGCCTGGAAGTATGCCACGAAAAAACGGAGGAAAAGTTTGCCAGACTATAATTGCCATACTTTCGGGGAGTTCGAAAATGGAAAAGTGAGGTGGAAGGAAAGTGAGTACCGAATTGATCCTAATGGGTAATAAATGTTTTCTAGATAGGAATGTCAAAAATAATAAATATATCGTTACTGTATTTATTTATGTATCGATATGGTATACGCGCAGTTAATCGATATTCCGTTTTATATATCGGACCAATACACCAGAAAGAGAAAACAAATGGATTCAATCATTTTCTTGGTATATTTTTCATTAACATCGATATTTGAACGTTAAATTTTATAGTTTTCGATATGGAAATTTTCGATAAATCAAAGTTATTGATATTTCCGTTACATATCGGACTTTCTTCTCTGGATATACATTCATAAATCTCAAAAGCCACCCCTTGATATTATGTTATATCTGATAGCTGAATCAATAATCCGATTACGTAGAAATTATTTAAATAAAATACAAAAATTGTTTAGAATTTATATATTACATTTACATTACAAAAAAAACACTTCCTTAAAGCTAGTACAGAAAAAAATAAAAGAAATCTTTGATTCTAAGCTATGATGATGTCTTTGAGTTTGGATAACGCCATCCGAGGGAGCCAACTCCGCCGGACTCTGGTCATTGATCATCTGTCCACCAGACGCTGCTTGCGTCGATGCCGCCGGATCAGAGCCTCCAAGGTCCAGGATCCTGCCGCCACAAAGGACATGGTGTTGAGGCAGTGCAGGGCCACCGAGTAATCGAAGCGATCCCGCACCAAGCCTGATTAAATAAATATTATATATTAATCAATTAAATAAATAAATAAAATAAGAAATAAATAAATAAGTTAAACTCACCGACAAAGGGCCCACCGATCAGGGTGAAGAGCCCGGAGATGAGCAGCTGGAGTCCGGAGGCGGCGGGCAGGCGGTTCAGCGGCACATATCCCGGAATGATCAGCGGCCAGAATATGGTGCGAATGCCCTTGCACAGCCCGATCCACACGAAGCTGCCCAGGATGAGGTTGTAGGAGCGCGTACAGGCCACCACCGTGCGCCCAAGTGCGATGCCCACCACTCCGATTAGGAAGAAGACCCGATTATCCCACGGCATCTTCTCGGTGAGAAAGGGCACCAGGAAGCGCATCATCAGATCAAAGCCGGCGCACAAGGACATAGCCAACGTGGTCTGGGCAGTATCGAAGCCAAAGTCGGCCAGGATGAAGGGCACCAGAATGGAGAAGTTAAGCTCCCCAAAGTTGATGAATGTCAGTCCGGTGACGAGATTAACGAAGGTAAAGTCACGCAACAAATCCAGGTCAAAGAAGGTCACCACCTTGGCCAGAAAACTCATTTGGGTGGGATCGGGTTCCTCACCTGCTATGGCTGCTGCCTCCTGGGACTTTTCCCTGCTGTTCCCATTATTGTTCTCCTTGCAGCGACAACAGAGCTTGGCCTCCAAATTGGATTCGACTCGCTCCCGTCGAAAGTTATTGGGTCGCAGGAACTCCTCGGTCGCCTCGGAGCATTCCTCCTCGCTAATGGGACAATGCAGGCGTTGCGTTTGCTCCAGATCCTTGGAGCTGGAGATGGTGCGAAAACGCAGACGGCCCGAGGTCAGCGACAACCTTGAGCCATACCAGCCGTCGTTGGCCCGCGATAGCATCGGCGTGCCCGGCTCACAGATCTCGTAGCCGGGCCGCTGAATGTCATCCTCCTGGCACAGATACTGACTGGAGAAGATGCCCCCCGGCTCACGCTTTTGCTGCCAGGCACAGTGGGCGCACAGCGTCCCCACCTCCGGATGGACTGGCGCCTCCTCCTCATCCGCTGGCGGGGAATGCGGCTTCACATGATATCGCACCGGCTGATAGATTAAGGCACAGACAAAGGCATGCAACGAGATGGCCGCAAAGAGCAGCGTGGTGCCCTGCACCCCATAAATGGTCAGCATGAAGGTGACCAGGTGGGGCAGAAAGATCGGCCCCAGCCCCGTGATGGTCCACGAGAAACCCGCCGCCTTGCGACGCTTCTGCTGGAAGTATGTATTGATGGCCAGCGAGGAGGCGGACACGCTGATGCCCATGCCAAAGCCTGGAAGGAATAAAGGATATTCAAACTGAAGCTCAAGGTAATAACTTCGAAGGTAAGGACATACCAAAGAGCAGGGCATAGGCCACCATGTAGCCCAAGAAGGTTTCACAGAAGGCGGTCAGGATGATGCCACTGGAGATGAGCAGGGCTCCGGCCATGGCCACCTGGCGGAAGGTGAATCTGCGGAACATGGGGCCATTCAACAGACCCGTACAGGCCGATATGGCCGGATTTGTATTAATAATGGCCGTGATCTGTGAGCTGGACATGCCCAAGCTAGCCAGTCGATCCCTGAACAGAAAGCCAAACTGCTGCAGGCAGGGATAAATCGAGAGCTAAAGCAGGGGAATTTATTAATACATTTTTTTAAAATTAGTTTCTTAGTTAATTTATGACTCACATTGGATACGCCCGCGGCTATACACACGACCCAAGCCCATCCTCCATCGGGCGCCACAAAATCATCGCCCAAATCACTCTTGTCCTGCTTGTTGTAATACCTCGCCCGAGCCGAGATCCTGGGCAACGGTCGGGTGGTGTCCTGGTACACCTTCTTCTCCATTGCGTCTCCCTGAAAATATCCAAAGTGATCAATGACCCTGACAAAGGCAATGGGGAAGTGGTGTTTTGGGGGAAACAATTCCATTGAAAGGCAGCTCTCTCTCTATAGTGATTTACGAGCCCCGTTTGTGGGGGCAATTACTGGGCACAATACTTTAACGATCACTTGTCACAATTAACTGCACGGACCGGGGCTAGCTCTGGGGAGATGCCTCCCTTCCAATATGTTGTGTTGCCAGCGGTGCCAGAGCCCGGGTTCATGGCAATAAAATCGAAAATCTCTGAATCTCTTTGGTCACCTGAAGCCCCCTTATCAGCCAGCGGCGTCATGTGACCGCCCCAAGATTCATTCTCATGGAGACATCGACCAAAGTTAGCGCGCATAAAATGTTGAGTGAATCACGCTGACATCCTCTACAGAGTCGAGGCGAGTCTCGGTTCCGGATAGTAAACCCAATCCCAAGGTGATCACTTATCAGTAGTTTGTGCTCCCAAATATTCCGACAGACGACAGAGATTTCCCAGCTGCTAATCATGATCCATTGGGAGCTGAATGCACTCGACTGTGCAGAGGCATATGAAGTGGGTTGGAAAATGAATAAATTGCTGAGGTGGAAGGTGATCTTAAGTAGGGATAAATGTCTCACTGATATCTACCACATGATCCTTAGGAGTGTGTAGTTCAGGGGAAGTCATAGGCAATTTACAAGAAGAAATAATAAATAGAAAATAAACTTTATATAGCCATATTTCACGTGAAAGTCGTATAAATCGTTCTTTTAACAATCAATATTCTGCTTGATATATCGAAAAAAGAGATTACAAAATGTAATACTGTTTCTTTTTTATATCTTTCGATATAATCGATATATTAACGTTAAAAGCAATAATACTTTTTAGCGTTGAGTGCGATATTTTTCGATACATTACATTTGACGGTTTTTTTCGATTTAAAAAAAAATCGATTTAAGTTTAGAATATTTATAAGTTATAACTTATAAATATAAAGATAACTTAAAAATATTCTAAACTTAAATCGATTTTTTTTAAATCGAAAAATCTGTGATAGAATCGATAACCAATATATGTTTATATATATTTTTTATTATTTTAGACATAAAGATTTAATTTAATAAAAATCAGACAACTTTATTTATTAACTGCCATAAAAAAGGCAACATTTTGTGCCAGCTATAAGGGTGTACAAACATCGACTAACCAAAGTCAGCTTCCTTCCCTGTTAGTTTAATATTTTTACCCAGTTTATTATGTTAAAATTCCAAATCAAAATTTCCCGGCAAAACTCCAACTAAACAAAGTGTATAACTCTTTCATAGTTTGGTTCTCGTATTGATTTTTGTTTAAATCAGATAACGAATCAAACTGATAGCTGATAGCCGGAGGGGCCTAACAACACTTAACTCGATTGATATGTTTCTTGGGAAAAGTAAAAACCAAATCCCATTGTGTAATCTTTTCACAAATATTCCACTAGAATCGGGGAAGTGTATATCAATTAAGATAAATTTTAGGCACTATTTCAATTAGCACATTCCACAAATTGTTTTTCGATTGATCAGTACGAATTAAGGGGGACAAAAAAGTTGTCTAGAAAAATATATATAACATTTTGATTATTTAGTAATTAGAAGCTTGGAGAGTGTTTTGGCCATTTCAGTGTATAATTGTTAGGTTGCACACGTTTTTGCAAAACAATGTAACGCTTAGCTGATAACATTGCATTTTTTGTTGAATGTTTTCCGGCAGTTAAGGGTGCACAGCTGTTGTTAATATTTTGTTAATACTAAATAAACTAAATGATGCATTTCGCACGTCGCTTGTTAGCCCGTTAGTTTGAAGTTTGCAAAATGTGTTGTTTCGCCTGTAAAAATTGCTTACTTTTTTTTGACGTAATCGCGAACCAATTAACCCTCTGCACTAGATACTAATAATCGAGATAAGTAAAGCCCATTGACTGCGGATTCATCGATAAGGTTGATAAGATTGCGCGCTGTGGTTACATGGACATGACTCCCGGCTCTGGCTGCTACTCTTAATTTTCAGCAAAAATGTGCCCTCCGATAGCAGTTTCCCGCCTCAGACTAGTCCTAAGTATACACTTAAAACAACAGCAAAAAATTAAGAGAAAAAACTTATGGAAATGGAAAGGTTATTAAGTTTTTTTATTTGTAGGTTTCGTATACCCTTGTCGAGGTTATTATAATTTTGTCAGACCATTTGCAACGCAGTGAAGGAGGCATTTCCGATGATTGATCAGCATCAGCAGCCGAGTCGATTGGTTTTGTCCGTTTGTCCGTTTGTCCGTCAGTTTGTCCGTCAGTTTGTCCGTCCGCCTGTCTGTTAACTTATACGCAAACTAGTCTCTCAGTTATGGAGCTACTTATTTAAGCACGGACAAAATCA